>BQKN01057707.1:97181-126671 GCA_022839385.1 Asparagus kiusianus | reverse complement strand
AGATTTTGCCTAAGTGTTTAGTAGTCGATTATAAAAAGTCATTAGTCGACTGGACTGTAATTTGATAGAGACTTATATTTTTGATTTGAACTTAAGTAGTCGACTACAAGTCTTATTGGTCGACTACTAAGGGGTAAAAATTAATATGAATGAAATATTTTTATACTCGTTGATAAGCTATAAACTCTAATGGTTAACATAGGGGGTTTCTACTGTTAACCAATACATTAAGCATGTGTTAGTGTGTTCTAATCTCTATCTATGTGTATGTATAAGTGATCAAGGCTTGTTCAAAATTTCTAAGTAAAGGAAATGTAAAATTTACATTGATGTATAAGCTCTTCATCTTATTTACTTCATGATGCCTTGAACTCATCTTGCACTTGTTCATATTTGATGTTGAAAACTGCATTGATATGCTAGTGAACAATAATACACATAGTGATATACATAATAAATAAATTGTTATTATTAAAACTATATCTTGGGGACATGATATCCAACACTGGATGACTATTGCTCTGGGTTATTAAGGTATTCGGTTTTCATGTCACGAGTTTACATTAATGACTTTTTTACTTTTAGGCTATGATGATTGTCAAAATTTCTGAGATAGCAACTGCAATATCTATTGATATTGCACTGGATGGCTAACAATGATGATATTGTCCAAGTTCTAAGCCCTAAGTCGTAATTTGCATATAATCGCGTTTTAATTATACATTTACTTTATACATTTACCTGAACACATACATTTCCTTGACGCAACATTACTTTCCCTCATGTTATATACATATTATGCTGAGACTGTTCTGGTGAGACTGTTTATGCTAACAGTTACATGTGCTCGGGATTGTTCAGGCTTTGGTGAGACTGTTTTTGGGTTACATGTAAGGTTGTCCATCCGAGTCAACCCGGGCCAGGCAAAACCGAAGCCCGGACCCAGGCCCGGTTAGCCCGGGCTGGGTCCGGGCACGGGCCTAAGCGAGCCGGGCTCCGGGACGGGCTGATTTTTTTAATTTTTTTAAATTTTTTAAAATTTTAAAAATCCCTATAAATCATAAAATATACGTAAAAATTACAGAAAATAAAATAAAATTTTAACTAAGTTGAAATGACATAACTTACAAGTACAAAAAATTATAAAAATGAAAGATGATAAAAATAACTTTTTTATTAATAATCAATAAATCCTTTACAAGTATAAATTTATTTCAGAATTTGTCTCATCACAGTAGATGAGTACATCCCAACTAGGTTGGTACCTACTCACCTATATCACTATCATTTGTAACTTTTTTCGAAATAATTCATTACAAATTTAAAACTAAGAAATAAAAATTACAATTTGATGAATATTATCTAATCTTTATACCTATCTGTTAGTCCGAACTCTTCAAATTTATCTTCGAAGGCCAATATCCTTCAAACATGGATCAATAAGAATCCCCAAACCAAAAATATGAGGAATAGGCCTAAAATACTTATTAAATTTGCTTTCCATTTGAAAAATTATAGATCCAAAAGTATCATACATACGATATTTTGAACAAAAACTTTTGAATATTTAAAATTTGTAAAGCAGCTAAAGTAATTGTTGGATAATAACAACCAGATAATAATATTGTAGCATCATAAAAGACTTGTAACATCTTATTTAAATTATATATAATTATCCATTCATCTTTAGTTATTCCATAACTACTACCAGAACTAGAACTAGAAGCATAAAAATTTATAAAATCATTTATAATTTCTTTATATTCTATTGCTATACTTAACATTGCATAGGTGGAATTCCACCTACAGTCAACATCTTTTGGAATTAGTCTGGGCTTATAATTTTTTCTTTTACAATATTGTTTCCATCTTTTAATTCTCATTTCTGAAGCATTATGCATATTAGCAACAGTTTTAACCTTTTCTATCATGGGTTTAATTTTAGAAAATGTACTTTGAATAATTAAATTTAAAATATGACAGATACATCTAATATGAAAAAGTTCACCATGACATGATAATAACAAAGTTGTTTTGATAAAATCAATAACTATATTATTATTACTTGCATTATCTAGAAAAAGAGAAAATATTCTTTGATCAATTTCTAGTTTCATAAGTTCTTTAATTATTAAATTTGCAACATTAATACCAGTATGTGACTCTTCAATTGCAATAAAGATACAACTCTTTTAAACATTTGCCAATTTTTATCAATCCAGTGTGTTTTGATATATAAATAACCAGTTTACACTCTAGATGTCCAAATATCAGAAGTTAAAGAAAATTTACAGTTTAAATTTTTAAAATAAGAAATTATTTTTCCTTGTTCCTCCTGATAATATTTTAAAATATCACGTTGACAGGTTTGACGAGAAAATTTGATAAATACAGGATAAAAACTATCTCTAAACAAATCTTCAAATTCATCATCTTCTACTAATCTAAAAGGAATGTTTTTAAGAACGATAAACCTGATTACGCATTTCCTGGCTCGGGCAACGTCATAAATCCAACTACCGAGACTACTAGAGGAGGAGGATTGAGAAATCATAGATTGTCGGATATCACCTTAAAGATTCTGGCCTTATTTTGTTGTGTTTTTCAATATGGCGTTTGAGGTGGTTGGTGTCGTTCTTATGATGAGCTTGGAAAATCTGGCCGCACCAACGCACATTAAGCCTTCTGGGTGATGATCCTACCGTGTTCATCCTTGGTGACGTCTATCTTCTCAAAAAAATTCCACACATCGGATCTCGGCCTTTTAGGAGCTCTTGATGCAGATTCGTCGCCACCAGATTCAGGATTAACACCTGTAGGAAGAGTAGTTGTTGTAGGAGGACTCATTTCTGGATCAGTAGGAGATAGATTTTGCTCTTCATATTCAGATCCAGAAGCCATTTGATGGAAATATTAGAAAATATAAGAGATTATAAGAGAGTATTAGAGAGAAGTAGAAGAGTTTTGGTGTGAGGAGAAGAAATAAAAAACCCTCATCTTTTTTATAGAGGCAGCCCCTTAGGCAAATGACCAAACAACCCTCACATTTTGACCATTTTTTGACCGTTGTGGGGGCAAAACGGTCAAAACACCAATATGACCATTATGGCCGGGCCGGGCCGGCCAAAACGATCATTTTTTGACCGTTTTGGCCGGGTCACGGCTGCTCGACCCGGCCAAAACGGTCCGTTTTGGCCGGGTCGGGCCAGCCCGGCCCGGTCCGGCCAAAACAGCCCAACGGTCACCTTAGGTGACCGTTGGGCCCGAGCCGACCGTTTACCACAAACGGTCACCTTCTGGTGACCGTTTCATCCGGGCCGGTCCCAGGCCCGGGCGGTCCGACCCGGCCTGGATCTCATGCCCGCTCCGACACTGTTCCGGGCCAGACCCGGGTCCGAACCGATTTCTGAAAACCCGACTCGGGCCCGGGCCCTGACCCGGGCTTGGCCCGGGCATCCGGGCAAAACCCGGGCCGGGCCTGGGCCGCGAGCTTTTTGGACAGCCCTAGTTACATGTATTCATGTTGTTGTTTCCTGATTCATTTTGCTTCAACTGTTTGTGAAGGCCTAGTTGTGAATAATATGCTACTATGTGGGTATTTGCTACCATAATTAGTAGCATTTTGATACTGTTTTGTGTTCAGGCTTGTGATCAGGTGATGTTTGTGTTTAGTTTTGTGTTAAGGGGTTGTTGGTGTTTAGTTTCGTGTGCAGGCTTCGTTGGTGTTCAGTTTTGTGTTCAGGTTTTGTTTACATGTTTTGTGTTCAGGTTTATGATCAGGTGCTATTTGTGTTCAAGTGTTGTTTTGTTTTCAGGTTTAGGTTTGTGTTCAGGTTTTGTTGGTGTTCAGTTTTGTGTTTAGGTTTGTGTTCAGGTTTTGTGTACATGTTTGTGTTCAAATTTTTAGACTTTTTTACTTTTAGGCTATGATGATTGTCAAAATTTCTGAGATTAGCAACCTGCAATCTATTGATAGCAGTGGATGACTAACAATGATGATATTGACCAAGTTTTGAGCCCTAAGCCATAATTCAGGTACGTTTATATTGTCAAAATTTATGACTAATCAGGTTGTTTATATGTTTTTATAGGTTTCATAAGATTTTTTTGCTAATTTAGGTACGTATTTCATAAAATTATGAATAATCAGGTTATTACAGGTCTCGTTTGTTTTTTCTTGGAAAACAGGTTTCGTGTGATTTTTTCATATCAAACAGGTTTATTTTATTTAGATTACCTTCCATAACAATCACAAATAAATTTGTCTTTAGTGGGGGTAATCTTACCATGGTGACCATATACACTTTTCCCTACATACTTTAAAACTAACCAAACACAAGAAAAGTGGGAAATGTCAAATCAATAAAAGTTTTTCTTTTTTTATACAAACCAAACACAAGAAATGTCCATACATTGATTTCCCACTATATTTTATGTGTGAACCAAACTAAAACAATATATTTTTTGGAAAAATTTGAAAAACTCAAAACTTGGGTTTTTATACGTGGAATTGCATTTTCCAATATATAGGGGCTGTTTGGTTCGCTATTATAAGGGGTGGAAAACTCAGAAAACCCCTCCACGTCAGATTTTTAGCCCTCCACGTCAGTTTTTTTGTTTCCGTCCATTTCTTTGTGCCGCTTTGGTTCGCTCGGATGGAAGAGGGAAAACTCTGCTGAAATAGCCGCCAGCTCAGATTTTTTCCTCTCCGATTTCCTTCCCCAACCGAGTGAAATTGATGAAAACTCTGCCACGTCAGATTTTTTTCCTTCTCTGCTTTGTTTACAAAAGGTTTCCTTTTTTTTCTATGTGAACCAAACACAAGAAAAATAAATACATTGGTTTCTCACCATTTTTTATGTGCGAACCAAAGCAAAACAATCTATTTCTTAAAAAAGTTTGGAAAACTCAAAACTTGTATTTTTTTTACATGGAATTGCATTTCCCTATATCAAGGAGACGAACCAAACAACCCTATAGAAAACAAACCAAACAACCCCTTTAGACCAAGTGCAATGGCTAACAATTGAGACAATTATTTGGTGCAATGGCTAAGCAAGTGGATAGGCAAATGAAAAGTAGGGGAGAGAAAAGGCAAATTTTGCCTACCGGTTTTCTCTCTCCAAGGGCGCCGCGTGTTAGCAATTGTTGAGTGATGTGGAGGAAAAATAAAGTGAAAAACTTTTAAAAAACTAGTTGTTGTGGAGTTGAAAGGCAATTGGAAAAGGTAAGTGATGTGGAGGGAGAATAAAATGAGGTGGAAGGAGAGAGAAAGACAATATTTGCCTTGCCATTGGAGATGATCTAGAAATTGAACCAAACAGCCACAAGGCTTTAGAAAAGGATAAGCATGTCAGGTAACTTGAGAAAGGCCCCCGCTGACCAACCCAAATTACCAAAACTACCACGCGGGTCTTTATCTCTCTCTTATCAAGACAAAATCAACGTTGGCTCGCTCCTCATCGTCGTCTTCCACACAAAATTACATATCTGTCCTCTCCTCCCAATACGATCAATCAAAACCCTAGGCGTTCGGTCGATCGATGCTCCTGCAAACAAACAATCAGTTGACGAATGGAGAGAATCGTTGGAGGGAAGTACAAGTTAGGTCGTAAGATCGGCAGCGGATCCTTCGGCGAGATTTATCTTGGTGAGTAACAGTCGATCTCAAACCCTACGCTTCGATTCTCATCTCTATGCTCGATTTCAGCGTGAACTTTGATATTTTGCAGCTACTCACGTCGATACGTTCGAGATCGTCGCCGCCAAGATTGTGAGTTTTCTTGCGGATTCTTGATTTGTGATTAGAGGGATGAATTAGCGTTTGTTAGTGTAAAAGAATGATCTTTTTCAAGTGATTTATGTGATAATCTTATTGAAATCATGGTACTTGTTTGATGAATATTTAGGAATGTTTCCATGAACTAAAGCAGTTGTGGAAATCTTGTTTCTCTCTCCTTTCAGTATTGGGTATTGTGACAATTTAGGATGTTTTTTGGTTGATTTTAATTATTTTTCTGTTAAATTCCTTGTGTTAATAAGCACCTATTTAACTTTAGAATTAGGTATTCTCCAAATATCAAACTGAGATGCATTATTGTTTGCACTTCAATATACCGCATGATCTAGCCTATCTGGCTTTGAAGTTTTCTTTATATGTAGTTTGTTTTAAGTCGTAGATAAAGTTTCCAAGCTGTTGTTTGGAAATTCTTAGCAGTTTATTAATTGTATATTCACTAATATTGTGTTTGGATATGAATGGAGTTACCTCAAATTCCCATTTTTGGGACTGAAGAAAAGTCCCAGTTTAGTCTAACACTTGAGGTTAGCTACCTATAATCTGTTTATCTTCGAATGGTAGTGAACCATGCAGTAGATTGATTTTTGGAGTTAAGGGATTGAAGTACAAAAGACAAGTGGTGAATCCAGGATTTTATCTCATTTGTGTCCCCATAGAACTTATCAGTTATCATGGTTGTATTTGACATCTACATTGAATTTTATTCTCCTTAGTGCTCTCTTACCCTAATTCTAATTGCAACCTAAGCAATGTATCCAAGTAAAAGTGAATAAAAACATCTATGAAGTAGGCAATTCAGTGGTGTCCTGTGATACAAGTGGACAATATGTACTTGCGCCACGGCTAAGAACTGTAGTTAATAACTCCAGCGTAGAGCTGAATAATGGCCTCTCAAAAGTCGGGCTTTCTTGAAGTTCACAGAAAGAGTAAATTGCGCACCTTGTCTTCTTATCTCCTCTTCTATTTGCATACAAACAGTTAAAGAGTTAGTTAAGCTAGTTTAGACAACCACAATTTTTATTTGCTAATTATAATTTGCAAATCTGTAACTACAAATCTACAATTGACAAACATGGTCAGTCATCTTTATCAAAATGTTTTGACTTAGTATTAGTCTTTTAGGGTATTTTTATGATGGAGAATTTCTGGTTTATGGCTTTGTGGAGTGTCTTGCAAATCTGTAACTACAAGTTTACAATTGACAAACAAGTTCGGTCATCTTTATCAAAACGTTATGACTTGGTGTTAGTCTTTTAGGGTATTTTTATGATGGAGAATTTCTGGTTTATGGCTTTGTGGAGTGTCTGAAAGAAATGTTGCAAGCTTTAGTTTTTTTATCTTAGGTATTTCTTTCTCGTCAAGTTCAAATTGATCGAATATGAGGCTTTTTAAACTAATTTTTGGTTGATTTGCCCAACTTATTTAATATTATATTAATTGTGTACAGGAAAATAGCAAGACAAAACATCCACAGTTGTTTTATGAGGCCAAGCTCTATAACATTTTGCAAGGAGGAAGTATGTAAATCTTATAGTTGGCATCGGATGCACCTATTATTATTGTTAAGCTCTTATTGATTTGAGGTCATGCATGCAGGTGGTATTGCGAGTATAAAATGGTGTGGTGTTGATGGGGAGGACAACGTTCTTGTTATCGATTTGCTGGGTCCAAGTCTTGAAGATTTGTTTGTCTATTGTGGAAGAAAGTTCACTCTGAAAACTGTTCTACTGTTAGCTGATCAAATGGTAATTGAAATTAGATTCTCAAGATGTTATATGGTCTTTATGGAACTTCATATTTTACAGTTTCGAGCTTGTCTGGTTGCCATTGGTACTCAATTTAAAAGCTATTGAGATATTTTTTAGAGGATGAACGTGATTTCATACTCTCAGTATTCTGATATAAACCTTGCGATTTGAGTATAAACCATGCCAGGATCCTTAATTGTAGGGACAACAGTAGCATGACTGCAGGGATTCCGGTAGTCTGCAATGTTTTCATCTTGTGTTCTTGTAATTTTTATGTTGATGTGGTGTGATAGTATGGCTGCAAGCATATAGATTAGGCCCATCTGGTTCAAACTGTTATCTGTAACTATGAAGTAAAGTTTACTTGCTTGAAGAGTTTTTTTCGTTTTCTTTTTTTTAATTATAAAAAGTAATGCATTTGCGATATACACGCTACTTCATGATAACTAATCTGTTCTGTAAGCATGTCTCTGTAATACAGGATAGCAACTGATATGAGGAGGTTCTCCTAACGTTTCTTTATTTTATTCTTTAAATGTCTCTTTTTTTGTCCAGATATAAGCACAAAGTGTTTATCCCATATGTAAATATATAGATATACTGAGTGTTTTTGCAATGTTTATTTCAGATTACAAGAATAGAATATGTGCATTCGAAGGGTTTCTTGCATAGGGATATCAAACCTGACAACTTCCTCATGGGTCTTGGTCGAAAAGCAAATCAGGTAGTTATTTTGGTAGGGTTTGGGTAGTTTTAAGTTTATGTACCTGGCTAACTTTGACACGACCTTATTTCTTGATGACACTTTTTAGGTATACTTAATTGATTTTGGGCTTGCAAAAAGATATCGAGATTCCACTACCAATCGCCACATACCATACAGGTAGAGGTTATTCTTCTTGAGTTAATGTTCTACTTTTGTGTGACATTGACCAGTCATCTTGATTTTCCCCCTGTTGTTCATGTGATATATTAGGCACGCCTACTAGATGAAGAATCCCATTTATTTTATGATCAACTGTTGTTAAGATTCCCTGGAAGTTAATTTGTTTCGTTGACAGTGTCGTATATTGAATAAAGTGTAAGATCTTTTTCTCTTGGATAGATTGCAGCGTTGAAATGCGGGGGATCACGATTACCAGTAGGGGTGACAATTTTGACCTTATCTGGGTCAAACTTTATATAAATGAGTCCATATCAGTAACCCATTTAATGAATGTGCTGGGTAGGCAGTCCACTTAACTCATTTGTGCTTAACAACCTGATTATAAAGTAATAGATTTTAAAAAGTTAAAATTAGTTCATTAGGTTTATATTAATTGATTTGAGGCTTAAGTAATCTCCATTCACCTGTTCCTTAATCAACCTAGTTATAGGTAAGAAAAGTGCTGAATTTTTATTGTTCTAGAAATCAATGACGAGCTCATTAATTTTGGTTTTGGTCTCTATTTGCATTATCTTTTCTATATAAATCTTAATATTGGAAATAGGATATCATCTTCTTCATAATCTAAACCCAGATCTTATCCACTTTAACTCTACCCAGTGTATAATGTGTACTGCAATTTTGATTTGCGTTATCTTTGCATTGACTATTACGTCCTGCTATGTTAACTTGACCCATTTGGAAACGAGACCCATATAAGAATCAGGCTAGAACCTGCTGAAGTCTATATTTGTTGAGTCAATTTGTGACGTGATCCAGACCTGAGCACAATTGACCTGCCATCTTTTGTTGAAGTGTAGAATGATTCGAGTTATATTAGTTATCATCAGTTATCAATAGCACATTTCAATAATCTAATTACTTGACTGAAGGTTCGATTTTTGTGTTCCTGGCGTTTTATTAATGTTTCAAAGTCCTTTCTGGTTCAGGGAGAATAAAAATTTAACTGGCACTGCACGATATGCTAGCTGCAACACTCATCTTGGCATTGGTGAGTAGCAACATATGCACACTTTAGTTTCCTTCAGAATAAGATATGCTAATATGGATTTTTGCTGGATTTGTGTTAGAGCAAAGCCGTCGAGATGATTTGGAATCACTTGGTTATGTTCTCTTGTACTTTCTGAGAGGAAGGTACACCTCTATTTCTTGGACTATTTTGATTGAATATCCTTGTGAGTGGTTATATTGCTTTAGTATTTTCTTTCTTAAACAGGAAATTAGCACTTGTGACAGTCCTCTATATAAGCTTGATGAACTTTTACACAGAAATTTGTGACGGTTCGAATGTCTCAGAATACTGCATAATTGGCACATGAAACTTTCTCATGTTTAGGTGAAATATAAAAAAGAATAAAATATTCATGTTTGAATTATTAGAGTTCAAGGCATGTATATGGATATCAAAATATTGGTGGAAGACACTGCTTGGACAGTTCAAGGTGGTTCTATATGTTTGTGCATGTTGGGTCAGTGTCTGCTGGGGAAGATATGGTTTACTGATTTATCATCTTTACCTTCTGACTCAAATTTGTTTATATATATGTGTGTGTGTGTGTATGTGTGTGTGTGTGTGTGTGTGTGTGTGTATTAATACTAGTCACTAAATGTTTGGTGACATTAGGTAGCAAAAAAAGGGGGGAAAACCTAGATTTGGTAAAGTTAGTACAAAAATTGTTGTAACTGTAAAGTAACCAGTACAATTAACAAGATGCAATTTACGAGGCAGGGTGAAATTTGTTGTTACTAAAACTGAAACGGAACAACATATCATGTATATGCTACTGTAGTTCTGGCATTGACCTTGAATGGACAGTATATATACTTGTTAAAAGGCTGACTATCCGACGAAAGTAAATAAATTTTATTTATGATTTTGTGAAATTTGGTATTCTTTTATTTGCATGAGTGCAGTGCAATAATGTGATGCATGTTATTTTACAATAGGAAAGTGCTCTTTTGTTGCCCTAATTTTTGGGCTGTTTTTTTGGAATTGTCTCAAATTTCATGCTTCTTATCATTTAATTTCTGTTCATCTGGTCTAGTTTACTGATTTTACATTACTATGTAAAGTCTTCCATGGCAGGGCCTAAAAGCTGCCACAAAAAAACAGAAATATGATAAGATATGTGAAAAGAAGCTTTCAACTCCTATTGAGGTATGTCTATACATGTTATTGGTTTCAAGAATGTCCTTGTCTCGATAATGGAAGTTTTCTGAAGCATTACATGTTTTTAATAGGTTTTATGCAAATCACATCCCGTAGAATTTGCTTCCTACTTCCATTACTGCCACTCTTTGACATTTGATCAACGACCTGACTATGGATTTTTGAAGCGCCTGTTTCGAGACTTGTTTGCTCGTGAAGGTATAGCTGGTCAATGAACTTTATGCAGGTGTCCTTGTGATGTGTTATTACTGCGCTCATGTTTCATAAACTTGATTCATTTTATACTCGTCTGTTCTTAGATTCTTCAAATATTTCTGTACACTTCTATTAGGATTATTGTTCCTATAATGACATAATGCATTATGTTTATTCTAAGTAGTAAATAGCACAATTAAAGATGTCACAAAAGTACACAAGTAAGGTGTATATGCTAATAGGAAAAATAATGTATGTCATCCTATAGAGGATTTTTTTTATTGCAGATACTGAGAATTCATTGTCGAATATGTAATGCCTCGTTTGGTACACAAGAATTGAGTGAAGTGAGAATGGGATGGACTAAGGAATGAAATAGAATTACTGTGAGAATGGAATGCTCATTTCCATTCTCACGCTTGGGTGTAATTTACAGAATGAAGTAGGAATGGACGTTTATGGAAATTATATATTTATTAATTCCCACTTAAGTGGAAATGACCATTCCCTACCCTTTCATTGGAATGCTTATTTCCACATAAAGTGGGAATTGATGAGAAGTGGGAATTAGTATTGCAACGTAAACAAAGAGGTTGTGTTTGATAGAAATGAATGAGAAGTGAGAATTGGCATTCTATTATGTCAGATAGCGAAAATCGGGGATATATCGGGGGACATGGACTAAATATCGGTTGCCATATCGGGTGATGCGCATATGTATAATATCACGTCCTAAATGTAATCTAAGCATTCCTAAATTCAATATAATAATACTTTATAAATTCTAGAGGCGGTGTCGGTGATGGGTGGATTCCGACGTCGCATGGAGGTAGTGTCGGGGCTCTTCTTCTTCTTCGTCTGCTTGGGGTCCTTCGGATGAGTCACTGATTACCCTCTTCCCTTTATCCTAACAACGGAATACCCTGTCGTCCTCGGGTTCGGATTTCGGGGTGTAACAAGAGATGGACGACGTGGGGCCGAGATGGAGGTTGGGGAAGGACGTCGTTGTTCACGAAAGGAGTGATGGGTTCCCAATTCCGCTGCAGCCCTAATTTTTCTCATTTCTTTCTATCGAGTTCATAATAAACCCTTAAACATGAGAACGGGTCAAACGAGTTTGGGTTTTTATCACTAAACCCAAACCCAATAACAAAAAATAAATCTAAAAAAGAGCCATATCGGCCGATTTTTCAAAGCTGAAAAATCGGCCGATATGCATGATATAGCCCTGATATTTTCAATTTGGCACTGAAAACCGACATACGAGTTAAAAACGCCTATATCATGTTGCTCAAGCCCTCAAACCGGCCGACATTTAAAACCTTGTTCCTGCGTACCAAACAAGATGTAAGTACAATTCTTCCTTGCTGCTTTTGAATTGGTAGTAGATATCGCCACATGTGTAGCTAATGACTATCCAAATGGTTTCAACTGCTTTATTGGGTTTTGGGCTAATTGTGAATTGGGGAGCCTCTCTAGCTTTTTCTTGGATGTTATCTAGGTTTTAGATGAAGGAGAGAGTGGGATGCATGCTCTACTTTGAGTGAGAGGTCCTCCTTAGTTTTGTTCCTCTTTCAGGAGGAGCAGCCTCCAGTCATTTGGCAATGAGTTACACTCGGCTGCTTTGGCCTTCTTCATTCATTCTATTTGTAGATTTGTATAACAATAGAATATTGTAGGGTGTGTTTGGCAACCAATGTGTTTTTAGTGTTGTGTTTTTTATAAAAATACCATACCATGGTGTTGTTTTCAAAAGTGTTTTGAAAACACCATTGTGAGTTTTTGGTCAAACACTAGTTTGACCCTTCATATAATGCATATAGAATCAACCCACCACCAAGCATTATTTCCACTCGACCACCACCCTTACTCCTGCCTGCCCCCTGACGCCTGTCGTCGGTTGCTACCTCCCACCCACCGACAACCGGCCATCGCTGACCTCCGGCTGCCTGTTTGGAAGCTCCTCCTTTGCCACCTATGATTATCAAAATAATTGAACACTAATATGCCACCACTCCCCTAAAACCGTGATGAATAATGATGCAACACATTTCGCTAATATTAATATTGTATACATCAAACTCAAAATACATTCTAGTGATGTTAACAATATAATACACATCAATTTCAAAATACATCCTATTGATGTTGCACAATATGATCATTTCATATTTTTTGGGCCAAACGATTTCGAAATTCTGCCATTCGACGAAGGTGTTTTAGGCTAACATTATCAGAATGATGTGTTGTTCTCATGCAGTAATGTCATCTTTTTCAAGCTCCACATCTTCGTTTTTATACTCGATAACTAATGTATCTCCAGAATCATGCATTCGAATCACATTATGAATAACACAACATACTAATGCTATATATTTTTGCTTTTTTAAATTATATGAAGGCATGTCCATTAGAATTGGGGATCTTTTTTCAATACCCCAAAGCATCGCTCTATAACATTTCTTAATGAAGAATGGAAGCAATTAAATAGTCTCTAGCACCTTGAGATGGAAGATTCTACCCTCTATAATCACGTTAGTCATAGTGCTTTCCATAGAATGGTGAAAGAAAACCCGACATATTGGTATACCCAGAATCGACCAAATAGTACTTTCTTGGAGGCATGGGTAATTTGTTTGCTGGATTGCTAATGCATTCTAAGAAAATTCTTGAATCATCCGCACTTCCTTCCTAACCACTCATAATAAATGTGAACCGCATATCAAAAAAATAAGCACACATCATGTTCATCGTTGGTACGATTTTCTTTTCGCGATATGGAATTTGATCATTTTATGACACCCAAGCTGAAATGAGTATTATCTATCGCTCCTACGTAATTCTATCATGCAAAAATATATAAATATCCGAACAATAAAAGAAAATGTCATTTAATTGAATGTATTTAGAAGGAAAATATTCATGCCTTGAGATAAGGATAATACTTTGGTTTAGTCGATATCTCTAATGGAGTTTCATCATACGAAGGATGAACGATGACATATTTCATCAGAGAACAAATTGCATGAAGTACTATCTTAAAATATGTAGAGTAGAGATTGTCTCCAATGAGCGTTGAAATGCCCGCAGCCATACGTTGTCGTTCACGATGAGAAAGCACGAATAACAATATTGCTACTTATTCTTGGATCGTCACATTTCTAAAATGTTTTAATTTTTCACTTCTCTTTTACTCTTCACAAAGACTAACAAATGCCTCTTTTTTCATTCGAAAAAGATCATAACAAGCGTATATAAATATCTAAAATAGAAACAGATGCACACATTCAGATGATACATAATAAGATTTTAATATAATTCATACAACACGTTCACAACACAAACATAACATGAGCAACAAAGACTAGCAAATACAGAGGTTCCTTAACCTAATAGAAACAAACATAATAGAGACACGCACAAAGGTCCTTAACCTAATAGAAACAAATATAATAGAAACACACACAAAAGTCCTCAATCTAATAGAAACAAACATATTGTAAACACCATTGTGCGGTCCTCGATCTAACACAAACAAACATCAACGAGGACTTTAACACCTAAGACATCTTTCTCTTATTAGGCATGGCTACAAGTATTGCCCTCCATAGTGCATCGTCATGCAAAACATGTGCGACCTTGGAAAACTGAGTTGAATCAATGTCTTTAAGCGCACTAAGTGCAATAATGCAATTCATCACAATTTGATCTTCTTTAGAAGGTAAATTTGTTTGCCTATTTATAGCACCACTAACATGATTACCTGTAGAATTGAACTCATTTTCCTCTCCCTCCATTCCATTATCCTCCAAGTGTTTTCTCCCATTGAGATGAAAGCATCCACCATTGCTAATTGGAGTTGCTGCTTCAATGGTACACGTTTCTTTGCCACTTTTGCCTTTTTGTTAGCTTATGATGACTTTGCTTCCTTGTCATCTTCCTCTTCTTCTTCTTTGTCATCCTCACAAATGGTAGGACTTTTGGTAGATGGATGGGTATTATTACTGCTAGCAGTTGTATCACCAAAAGATGCACAAATTTTCATATCCTTTACATTTTTTTCCCTGTAAAAATACCATGCATACTTGTGGGCGTGTGCAAAACAAAATAAACAATGAATCCTATCTCACATGAGGTATATATAAATATTGAAAAATGAATCATCAAGTATTGCTGCGTATAACTTGTTTCACGCATCCTCCAATGTTGATATTATATCGGTGCTTGCAGTATATCCAACTCTCGTATCCTTTAGTATATTTTTCAAATTTCTCCATCTTTGACTTAATTGATTGAACTTATATTTCAATTGTCCATGAGTATATTCTCTCCCGGTCTTTTTTTTCAACTCATCTTCCATGAATTTCCAAGCCGCTCGAGTAGAAGTAGTATGCCTATTTCTTTTTTTCACTTCTTCCTCCATCAAATCTATAAAATAAAGATCTGTCTTTTCAGGCCAAGGTCCCGCCCCGTGTGAAAAGCTAATCTCCTCCACTTGCTCAACATCATGAGTTTCACTTGACATTTATTATGTTCACCACAACATCAAAATAAAGAAGCATAATAAAATAACACATCAGTCTTTGTGATATCACTAAAGAGGCGTAATAAAATAGGCACATTGACAGTGACCATATTTTGCTGAAGATTCATACTCACATAACCAAAGATGCATACATAGTTTAAAAAGGATTTTCATTATTGCTTTTCTAATACTCGTTCATCTTCAAGCATTAGTTGTAGTCAAACTAAGCTTAATACACTGTAAAAGAGAGATTATATACATAGAAGTCAAACATAAATAGACCACTGTTATCGTACCCCTGGAAAGTATAATTGTCTAGCCTAATATTCAGTGCAATAGTGCATTACACCACTGCTCATGGACTACTATTATCATACCCCTGGAAATTATTGATTGGTATCATTCATACTTACACTAATTTTGACTATATAGGCATAATTGTCCAGCCTAAGGACAATTATATTTTTCTTCAACCTCAATCCTCACATCAATACACAAAACTAGATGGCCTGAACAGAGAGTGTTCATTGCCATTAAGCACAGGGCCACCACCATATACAAACTAGTATAAAACTTTTGATGTGCAAAAACGACTTCTTACGGAAATGGCCGCCCCATAAATTTTCTAAAAAAACTCACTATAATAAAATTGTGATTTAATGACATCTTCTAATATCATGATAGCAAAATGCTTAAATTGACACATTTAGGATGAAATTAGACACAAAAAATGTAAGAAACACTATGCAAAATGGAACAGAATGTGAAGGGAGGTGAAAAATTAGGGGAAAAATGAATCTGACACAAATTAGGGCAAAACCCTAATCCAAAATAACATACAAATTAGGCTTATTTTGCAATAAATTCGTGCAATGTGGAGGAGGGACTGAGAGGAAGAAGAAAACATGAGAGGAGTGAAGTGAGTGAGAGGGAGAGATTTGAGTGTTCAAGAGAGAGAGAGCTGAATGCCTTGATCGGCAATCTGACTGGACCTTGGATGACAATGATGACTTCCACGATGATGGAGACTATAGTTGTGGCTATGGCAGCGAGTTGGAAGTGATTGTCAATTGCAGGTAGGTGAGATGAGCTCTAGTCAGCAGAAAACAGGTTTGGGAGTCTTCTATTCTTAGTTGGGGGAAAAATCTAACACGGTAAACTTAAAACACCTTTTAGATGATTTGAGAAAATCGTTTAGGTTTGGGCTTTTTATGTTTCAGCCCAAGTAAATCATCACGGTTACCAAACCTTTGGGGTTTTTTTTCCGGGGGGAAAAAGGGAAAACGCAGAAATGCCTCAGTTGCCAAAAGCGCCCGTATATTCTCATTGATCAAAGGGCTACAACTCCCCTTTATATAGGGATACAATCGCAAAGGTTTTGTGTTGTAGAACAATATAGGACTAAACTTAAATCCCGAATCACATTTCTATTATCTTTCAATCACCATATCTCTTAGCATATACTTCTAATTTTTCTGGCCTAATATTACTTATTGCCTTAGTTACTTCTAACAAGATTAATAGAGGAGTCTCTTGATTGACCACTGAGGATCTCTCCTAACCTAATACATAAAACCCTCTGCTAAAGAAGGTGTATACTCTTGCATGCACTCGTAAATCCTCAGCTAAGTTTGGTCCTCTTTCCTAATTTTCTCTAGGTACATGACAGAGTGTATTCTGTTGTTTCTTGCCAACTGTATATGCAATGTATCACATGAACATGAGGCTTATGCATCGGCCTTTGTTATGGCTACCTTTCGTATAGCTTTTGACCGTCCTCCAAATTTTTACGATGTGGTTTTACTCCAGGGCATCAAAAGTATTTCCTTTATAAATCTGGTCTACAGTGAAGACTTTCCGAATAAATCAACTCAACCCAAAGTGAGACTGGATGGAAGTTTAGATATTCGGCTGACAATCAAGCAGTCTAGCTCTTTTTATAACACTTTCCAATCAATTTAGTTTCTAATTTTATCTTTAATTACTAAAAAGCTACTTTGAAACTAGTAAGCTGTTACACTATTTTAACTTCCCTTGGAAAGTTGCCTGATGTGTCTACATTGGTTTCTCGTAACTTAAACTACTCTTAACTTATGCTAACAAAACATGTTGAACTATTATTTAAATTATTTTTTTACGCTAATGATCTTAACATGCTATATCTAAAATATGCTAAAATTTTATAATCTAAATATATTATGTAAATCTATTTAATATATTCGAATTAAAAGAACAGGGAAGTTGATTTATTGGGCTTACCTGAAGATACCACCAAAGCTGATGTGTTGCATTACACATGTTCTGGAATATGATCTTACACATTTGTATAGATCTACGAAACCTACTGCAGGCAGGACACCATGGGCTATCGTTGTCCTTAAGCATGATGCAACCAAAAAGCCAGCTTCCAGCATGATCAGCATAGAATAAAGGAGGTTCTCAACCTCTGTGGTTCCTCTTAAGAACTTGGACCTTATTGCTGATATCTATCGTATGTCATCCAAGTTCTACTCTTCTAAAGTTGTAGGAATTTCAGATGCATATTCACAACAGACCTTCTCCAAAGCTGATATCTAAGAGACTTTGCATGTTATGATCTAGTATATACTCTTAGTTGGTTAAATTTGAGTTTCTGTTGCTCATTTTGTCAATCTCAGGATATGAATTCGACTATGTCTTTGACTGGACTGTCTTAAAATATCAGCAAAACCAAAGATCTAACCCTCAGCCGCAACCTTCTGTAAGTATGCTGTAAATTAAGTTTCCTGAGGATCTATTTGCGTTTCTGTTTATTTTCTTTCCCTTCCTCCTTTTCTGGAGGAGACACTGTCAAAATTGAGACCGCGCTAGCAATCCTTTGGACCTTTACTGGACTAGTTTTTCTTTCTTCATATTTACTGATCAGAATTATTGTCTTGCAGCGAGCTTTAGGTGGGATGAGAAGTCGAGCAAGGCCATCAGATGTTGACAACAAACAAGGTGGGTAAATCACTGTTTTTAGCATTGACATGTAGAGTTCTTTTAGTTTCATGTAATCAAATTCAAGATATCCAATTTCAGTAGTGGGTACAAATTATGCCAGTTATACTGGTGAGACTTAGCAAGCATCTCGCCAAGCACCCATTGCCAGAGTACCAGCCTTGGAACAAAAGTTTTCAGAATGAGGGTATCATGTGACATGTGCCGTTGACCAGACCCAGATACCAACAGTCATGATGTTTATTACTAATGCTCTGAAATTGCATTTTCTTTTGTTTTGTTACTGATTATCTTGTTTAACAATGTGGCTTCAGGTGGAAATAATTTTCCTCGTCAAGATGAGATGAAAGACCACATGGAATCAAGTAATGCTATGCGCCCTCCAGTTCAGATGCAATTTAAATCTTCAGCAGATAGGCAACTGAATTTTGATAATCATGGTCTTGAGAAAAAGGTCAGTCATATGATATGTTCCCTCAGTTCAGTTGTAATATTGCTTGACTTATGTATTGAGGAGCTGCAGGATAACCAAAAATATAAAGATTATAATGTTAGGACTATTAGCTGCAAGCCTAAAAGATCATTCTGCTACAGATTGTGAAAATTTCAGGAAATATTTTTCTCAACTGAAGTAGGACAAAAATACATGTATCAAATCTCTGCTTATTGGGTTATTAAAAAAAACTGCTTATCGCGAACGACATTATTAATACATCCAGATCATAAGTCAGGGACTGAATTTGCGGGTGTCAAGTGGTGTAGGCCAAGCAACTGGAGTGATACACCAGTCAGCATTTACTCATATAGACAAATATAAACCTTACCATATTCCTTTATCCTATTTTTTGGAGGCTCACTGTCTATTTGTTTCTTGTGATTATATCCTCGAGTTTGTTGGCATTATGTCCTAATCATAATGTTTTTTTTGAAGTGCATATTCACATGTGTAGTACATCTGTATATACATACACACACATGTATACACATGAAAAAATGGGTAAGAGGTGGTAGTTCATGTCCAGCATCTCCTATTCATGTGCGCGTGAGCTTAGGTGCATGTCTTAGGGATCCCTTAACCGAGCTTTGATGAATCACAATCTCTGTGTCATGTCACACGTGTTTCTTACTGTTGATGGTCATGATTCCTAGGTTGATCCTGCATCAAGAGTTTGTTGGCTTTGTTTTACTAATTGTAGTGTTTCATGTCAAAATCAGTGAAACCAAAACTGCCAAATTTTAATTTCTGTAGAACCATTAGACTGGGACTGTTTGGTGAAATCTGATTGCAATAGTTTCAAATTTGGCTTCTTTTAGCTGCGTAAGCTCACTTTTCTTTTGTGTCTTGCATGTTGAATTGGTTTATACATGATACTTTGTGTTAGTATAGCTGATTTTAGGTTAAGCTTGGTTATGGAAAGAGGAGTATCAATTGATTGGAGGCGAGACATTTTGCTAAAGAATTGTAAAAGCTGATGGATATAATAAATGAAAGGGGTGAGGTGATTTGTTTTGCTGAAATCATCGTTATCCTGCGAGAATTTCTTGCTAAAGAATTGTAAAAGTTGATCCATACCATAATGAAAGGGGAGTAAAGCCATGGGCATTTTCCCGAAAAAGGGGAGAGGTCATTTGTTGAGCTGCAATCATTGGTGTCCAGTGTCCTGGTGTTGTCATTAATTTTAAAATTTTCCTAAAACGAGTGCTTCGGTGTCAGAATTTGAATTCTGATTGTTTAGGAATGCACATGTTGCCAAATCGTCGAAACTGCTTCATAGAATTCATTGTTCTTAATTTTTTACTGACATCCGTATCATATATCCTTTCAGGCTTTTTCTGCCTGTTTTTCTTCATAATTGGATTTATGAAACATATCTTCTTTTAATGATAAACACTATAACAACCGTTATGGTACCATTTTTCTCTCTCAGTTTCCAAATACATTTACTTGCTTTCAGAAAATTTATATTTTTGAATTCTTATCAGCTTTCTAATAAAATATCTACCTCCTTCAGGGTGGTGACAAATTAAATGTGGCATCTTCATCATTTGCTTTTTCAAGTGCACCAACAAAAAACATTGTTGGCACAAGACCATCCGGATCAACAGATCCATCCCATCTTGGTCAGGATGTGAGAAACAATTTTGGTTCCTCTAGTAGCTGGATTCCCACATTCCAGAGGAATGCTTCTGCAAAATGATTGGTAAGCTAAAATTCCAGTTTCTTGTTTTATTTCTGTAGAAACAAGAAGTCTAATTATACATGACATCTAAATTATTTGTGATGTCTTTTAGCACGTCTTATTGAGCTTTAGTAATTTGTATCTCATCTGCGTATCAATCGAGATTCGGGAAGATGGTTTCTTCATGGTTGTGGTATGAAGATATTGACAAACATTCGATTTCCTTATAATTGACTTGTGTTCCAGGCTAACCTATTGTAGGGCACTTTCTGTTGGTTTCTTGACCACTTTATGCTGATTTATTTGCTTTATTTATTTTGTTTTGATGCACACATGTTATTAATTCTGAAACCACAGTAAAGTCAGACTGAATTTTATAGGAAATTATAGTGTACACAAAGCAAATTCCTAGGAAGCATGGAACAGTGAACGTTTACTAATTGAGCAAACTTTTCTGTTGGGCATTGTTTATATTGCAGTTGAATCAACATGCTATGAAAGTAGGCGAGCTCATACTTGTTTAATTACATGCATTGAATTGCAGTGTGTTTACAATGTGTGTGAATTGTAAAATGATACAATTCTGATGTCTGGTGCATTTTTGTAGTGCTTTATGTACACTTTTTTTTTAGTATGAATTATTGTTGTTAAGCACCTGCCCTATTTTTTTTTTCTTCAGGAAAGACTCTAAAAATGAATGATCCTAAGGAGAATATTGTAGCACTCGTGGTGAGATGTTTGTGAAGTCATCATTTGTTCGTCATTTTCTGGATTTAAAGGATGCATACTGAGCCTTGATAAAGGATCACAGAGTCAAACCTAATGGGAATGCTGCCCATTTACAAAAGCGTGATTGCTGTTGTTGATTGCTACATCAGTTTACTCTCAGTGATCTAGCGTTTTATGGTCTCATCAACATGAATGATATGTCAAATGCTCTCTTCAGTTTTTTGTTAATAGATCATATAAGTTTTCACCGGCTTACCTTTTGGGTTTCTTCAAAATTCTGTGGGATCCATATTGATTCAGGGATATAGGTCCCTTATATATTTATTCTTGCCATATACTTTAGTCTGAAGTCCACATGGTTCTCTGGATTAATTTAGCATTAGACGCCCAAGACGTTCATCATCTGATTGTACACCATGAAACTAGAGCTCTGGGTGCCAGACTTTCCTGTGCTTTTTGTGGAGACTTTTATTGGATAGCTGATATTTCTGACCTGTAAGTTGATCATTGGTATTTCAAAGAGGACATGCACTTTATTCTTTACTCTTTTAGTAAATTCATGCCATTTTCTCTTATACAAATATTTTCTATTCTCCAGAATCCGCTGGGAAGCTGTAGATGTATATTGCTTATGGAGATATTCACTTTCAGATCACACAACTGAAACTGTATATGGCTTCAGCTGGGGAAACATGACTCATTTTTTTAGTGATGAGGAACTATTACAGGTTTCATCAGATTGCATGTTGTACTCATGCATCAGAGGAGACATCTTCCCAAATATCCCCGCTCTGTATTTTCGTTCTTTATTATCCTACGGAGATTCAGGTTCCAGTCTCCGTAAATTGCATTGTCCTTGAATTCTTTGTGATTAACCCGAGGGGGGCTAAAGTCCTAGTTATAAATGGGTGGAAGGCTAAGTAGTCAGGATAATCAAGGGATCCAACTTATTTGTTATAGGTAGCAAGTGACAGAATCAGATATATCAGCTGAAAATTTGAAGGTCAGTAATCCGGGTAAGCAAGGTACTTTTTTTCTTCTTCCATCAATAGCTTTTAAACCCTTTAGTTGCTTTCCAGTCTTGAGATACTAATAAACTGTTCAGTCATGAATTTGAGATTTCATTTTTAAAAAATGAATTTGAGGATGTCAGCTCCTTCCTTTTTACTTAAATTTCTAAATTCCTGTAATTCATTCCAAGTGAATGCTATCGCTATCCTATTTGCCTGGAACTGCTAGGTTTTCGTTAGGTCATAATTATCTCTTAAAGCTATTGGGGCTTCGATGTAATCACATTAACTATTATTACAAGAAGCTTGGCGTAGCTACATGATTTATTCCTCACCGTGAAGCTTTATTTCTAAGTCTCTAGATCTGGTGCTATTTGCTATTCAATCTCATCAATAGCGTTATTGTCTCTGGCTCCTCCAGTTAAATCTCTGCTTCCACTTTCTGTGTAGTAGTTTGCCATTTACAGAGGCAAAAGGGGTTTTGCATTTTCTTAGCAGATGTAACGCTTCTGTGTTTTACTTGGAAGTTTATGGCATGTTTATGGCATCTCTGCATAGAATATTGTTCTCTTTTTCTCTTCTTTTTCTTCTTTCTTTTCTTTTTTTCACTGGAAGGTTGTAGATCTATAACTAAATGCTAGGTTTTCTTCTTTAACTCTCATGAAGTAGATATGTTCAGTGCTATGCTAGATGAAGCTGACTTATTTTTTAGTGGATTTTAGAAATCCCTTCGCTTGCAACACAAATTTAAATGTGAGTTTAATTGATAGAGCATTGATATAGCAAAGGGATGCTTTACGAATGTGTTCCTGATTATGTGTGTTTGCTAGCTGATATTTATCCGTAGATTCCATTGTGAACTGTGGAGAGTTAACTCGAACGCAAATGCTTTTTGAGGTTCGTGACTTACTTGCTCACTTGATAAAGTTTTGATAGATATCTTCGACTACCTCACGTAAGTAGGGGTACTGTCTGCGTTTGTGTACGCTGATAACTTCTAGTTTCACTCTTTTTTCCCGTTTCCTTTCTGTTTGCTTAATTACGTCATTTCTCTGCTGACTGTCTCACAATAACAAAAATCTGTCTCTAAACCAGGATGATAACCATTGCCATTACCGTTATATTACATATACATGTATTTTATCAGCTTAAGTGAAAATTGATTCAACACGTCTTATTTTAGAAAAAGAATGCCCTTAGAAATAAAGAAGCTAGCTTAGGTAGCGTTTGGATATCATTGGTGTTTTAGTTTTTTTTTCTTGTTGTTTTTGCTAAAAATAAAATATAATGTGTTCGAAAACAATGGTGTTTTTGTTAGATTACAATTTCAAAAATAAAAAAACACTATTTATTTTAAAGTACTAAAAAGGCGTTTCAAGTTTGATGTTTGTGCTTTGGGTCTTAAGGTTAATATAATGTGTTATATAATATAATATATTAAATTATATTATTTAAATATTATATTGTAACATTTGTTTTCAAATATATTAATACTATGTTTAATACCATTAATTAATAATACATATAATATAATAATTATATTTTAAATACTATTATGTATATTATATTAATACTAAATCCTAGTAAATTAAATATAGTGATATAAACACAATAATAACATAGGTAATTTTGGCAATAGGCGAGGAGCCTTTATATATACCCAGTTGAGTTTGAGTGGGGAATCAATGAATTGAGTTAGTTCTCAATGTGCAGAGATGGCTTACCATTGGTCAATAGGCGAGGAGCCTCTATATATACCCAACTGAAGAGGGGTACATAGGTAATTTTGGTCGAGACCAGGCATGTAGATGAGTCGACCAATAATCTATAGATGTCGGCTGCAGATGAGATGAGTCACCACTGATCTTGATGTGATGGTGACTAAGGAGGCGTGGAGCTGATGGGAGGAGGTGAGTCATGGAGACTCGTGGCATGAGGATTGATGATGGCTAGCTATTGGTGAGGAGTTTGAGGATAAACTGTCTCTCGATTCTGTTCTGCGAGTGGGACAGCAAGTATCGCTTTTTTTATCGGCCTTGCAAGTTGTCGACCCAGCCTTGAGTGAATGAGCAGGGTTGACTCAAATGGTGAGGTCGAGTGAGAGCTTGTCTTCACTCAGCCTTACTCGGGAAGAGACGATTGCCTATGCTATCCAAGTCGTCCTGGCTGGGGTGAGCTGAGTTGATGATTAGTGTTAACACGGGACACGTGTCGACTCCAATGGGAGGATTATCACTTAGGTTATATGACATAACACTGGCCTTTTTCGCTCGAACTCGGGGTAACCGAGTCCGAGTGAAATAGAACAGCCACTAGTCAGGTCACGAAATGCACTTATGAGGAGGTGTTGGAAGAGTCTCTTCTGATATGACGTTGCTGATGTCAGAGAAGATCTTGAGCTGCCGTTGTCTCGACTCTCGAACGAGGATTGCAAGCTAATCAAGGTGAGTGGCGCTTTGGTTCTAGAGCAGTCGCCTCGTGTTCTGGGAATGATCCTGACCGTTGGTTAATAATTGAGTCGGCTGTCGTGGTCTCGCCACTTGTCGGTCCTTCTACTTATAAGTACGGTCGTTCTGGGAGGGGGGAGATTGTTGCTCCCTCAAATTCTTGAACTTTCTTCTTTGAAGAATAATTTTCGATCTACTTCATACTTTCTTCTCCGATGATCTTCTGATCTGATGGCGTCTTCGTCTTCAATTGCTCAGAACGAGGCTCGGATCAGCCATCTTCGGAGATTTCACTCAAAAGTTCCATAGTCGTTGCTAGAAAGTTTGCACGATAAGTATGATATCCCAAGGGCGTTTGCCCTAGCAGCGCCAGCACGTACGCAAGTAGTGTTCGACCATGGCGACAACATAGCTCCGATGTATTTGAAGCATTTGGAGTATGGGCTGCATCTGCCACTCCACCCCTTCCTCTGTCGTGTCTTCGAAGTTGTAGGGGTGTAGCCATCACAGATGAAGCCAAACTCCATCGCCACTCTGGTAGGGTTTGTTGTTATCTGCCACTGGCAGGGAGCGAGCCGACACTGATAATTCTTGATCACCTCGTCCGCGTGAAGGTAAATCAGCAGGAGGGCCACTATTACCTCTAGAGCTTGGGGGTAACGGTTAGGTCTCATGTTATGAGCTTACATCTTCTAATCTTGTTTTGATGATGACAAACAATTCCTAATATTGTTTGTCTAGTGTGTATGTTTTCTTATTAGGTATTCTAGACAAACAATATGTTGGAGGTTGGATGGATTGAGCCTTCACGATCACATCAAATGGAGGTTGGCGGAATAGTGAAATGAAGCCATTGCACATCAAGTCATATTCAAGATCAAGCTTCATCCGCAACCAAGTCAAGTTACAATAAAGATCTATCAAGCTTGGGTAAATTAGTTTAAGGCTTATATAATGTGTGTTAATTCTATAAGCTCAAACATACACACACATATATATTTGTGATTTTCTCAAAACATAGGTGCTTTTATGCAAATTCTATGTTAAAATGTTTTGTACTATATATACATCATAAACATCTTTTGTTATGTCCATATAAATATTCCATAAGTTTTCAGAACTTGTTTTGAGTCAAAAAAAAATCAAAAATCACATGTTTTATTAAACATGTATTTTAGTGTTTTTAAATATTTCTGAGATTTCACAAATGGTAAAAGAAAATTGAAAAATTTCTTTTCCAACATGTTCATATTCATGTTTATAATTTTTTTCTAAAGTTTTATATTTTTTGGAATTTATTTACTATTTTTTTAGTCTCTTCAAAGTTGGTTTTTAGTATTCAAAACAGGTTGATACCACGTTATCAGTCGACTGATGAATGTGTTTTGTCGACTGAAGAAAACGTCTAGAATAGTCAAAAGTTTTTGTTTCATTTTGGTCGACTGATGATCCATGAGTCGACTGATAAATATCGTCAGTCGACTAATGAGCTGAAAAATGCCTGTAACGGTCAGCTCATCATTCGACTGACAGCCCAACGGCTAGTTTTTCTAGCCTTCTATTTTTTGTCTTTTTGCTGGATTTGTTTGGGTTTTGTGCATTAGTTTTTCTTCCTATATAAACCCCTATTGTTCTCATCAGAATTAAGTTTTGAAGAGAGTTTTAAAAAGGAGTTTAAAGTGTTTTAAAGTTTGTTTAAGTTTCTTAGTTTGAGTTTACAAAGAGGAGGCTTGCATTTTTAATTGAGGAATTCATCATCAATCTTCTTCAACCTCTTTGTGTTTATAGAGAAGTTTTTCTAACTCTTTTCTCTAGCAAATTTATTATCGATTTTCATATTCTTATTATTGCTAGTTTGCTAATTGAGTTAGATTTTATTTATACTCATTTTATCACACACACCCTATTTGAGCTTGTAACATTTCATACATCATATATTGGGTTGTGGGATTGTGATTTGTGAGATTGAGCTTACATTGAGTTTTCACCTATTCTAGAGAATATTTTATTGTAATTGAGCCTAATTGTGAGTTGTACATTGTATTACACTTGGATACCGTGAGAAGTGTGTGGTGAGAGATGGGGTCGGTTCCAAGAGGAGTGGGGTCGGTAGTAAAGCCTAGTGAGATGTAGTAATTCCGAATACTTGAGGAATGTGACACGGGCTAGGTCAACACTTAGAGGGTGTGAAGTGTAATTACAAGTATGTAAGTTGTAAAGTTTCGGTGAACTAGAAAATCGTATTGTGAGGTGTAAACATTATTCGGGTGAGCGTAGAAAATCCGGTTATGATAGTGGAGATCTCCTCGAGGTGAGGAGCGGAGACGTAGGTCGTGAGGACCGAATACCGTGATCATATCTTGTATTTGCGTTTGTCTTTTGCGTTCTATCACTTGTGTTTATTTGCTCTTGTTCATATATCCTTGCATATATCAAATTGAATATCAAGATTGTTAGGATATATTTGTTAATAGCTTTTAATCGGCATTAAAATCTAATAATATTAGCAATAACCCTATTCACCCCCTCTAGGGTATTTTTAATTGGTATAAGAGCTTGGTATTCTTGATTTAAAGTTTAACCGCCTTGAGTTAACGGTCCAAGCTTTAATATTGTTGTTAATCTTGTTTTGATATTATTTAATTCGCTTGCTCATATATTATGGATTTGTTCGGTGTAGGCTACGATATAAATGTTGCTTCTAGATATAGTAACTTCCCTTGTGAACAATGGTGTTGTAGATTCAAAATTTTTGTTGAATCTAGAAACATAGATTAATGGGTAGTTATTGACAATGCTTATATTGTGCCCACTTCGGAGAAATCCAAGTGGAGCAAATATGACAAGAGAATGTTTACAATGAACAAGTTAGTGTTAGAATTTATGCATAATGCTTTAGGTCCATGTATCTTTGAGGAACTTGCTCATTTTGATAGTGCTTATACAATTTGGAAATTACTTGAAGCACATCAAAGAAACTTGGAGGCGATCCGACGATCTTTGGTGTTTCCCTCTTCAAGTTCACATGGAGCCTCTTTATGCACACGATCACTAGGCGATAGCCCTAGTGAGGTATGCGAGTCCAATAACGAAAATGATCTTACTATTGATGAACTCGCACATGGTTATGAATTGTTGATGCATGAGTATAAGAAATTGCAACGTAGCTATATTAATATGAAAAGCAAGCATGTTGAATTAAAATCCTCTCATGAAACACTAGCCACCAAGTTTGATCTCATTGCAAATGAAAATATAAATCTCAAAAATTGTAATGAAAAATTAAAATTGGAAAATGTTAGTTTGTTTCATGAAAAATGTGATGTTATGTTAGAAGTTGAGAACATTAGAAAAGAGCTTAATTCCTTCAAAATTGATCATGCATGTTCTACTTCTAACAACAATGCTTGTGTGGATAATAATGAGTTAAATCGTGTTAAAAGTAGAATATTCTCTTTAGATTCAACACTAAAAACTTGTATTGTTATTAACAAAAAGCTTATGGGCATATGTGCAAAGTCTTGTGAAAATTCTTCCAAGAAAACTACACATTATGCACATATGTATAACAATATTTATAAGTGTTCAATTTGCGACCGTAAAGGTCATATTGCTCAATTTTGTTATAATGCACAAAAGCCTAACAAGCCTAATCATGTTTGTGCATCCCATCAAGCTTCTCCATCTCATACACATGCACACACACATAGTGATAACCATAAACATGCTCATGTGTATCAGTGTGAATATTGTGATCGTTTTGGTCATTTGGCCAAGTATTGCTTTGATTTAAAAAGGAATTCTCTTTTGCCAAATGATTTTAAAATACCACATGTATTTAATTGCAATGTTTGTGGTAGATTTGGACATATTGCAAAATTTTGTTATGATTTGCAAAAAGCTTCTATGTTGCAAAATATTCCAAATAGACCCATGTTTATAAGTATTTCTTATTTGTAAAAAGCTTCAAATAATTCACTCTTGTTTGCAAATGTTTCGCTTGCACATCCATATGATCAACATAAACAAATGCATCCTCTTCATTGCACTTATTGCAATCGAATGTGTCATTTGCATAATTATTGCTATGACCGGATTCGTGCACAAAATGTGCCCAAAAGGGATCATAACCCTAGAGCTTTAAGCTTTAATGATAGGGGTCATGTCCTAGACTCTTCGGTACCAAGAGTAATTAGTACCAAAACATGTTTACTATTTAAGAACGAATTTTTTAGCTTTTTAGTTTTTCATGTTCTTAAAGATGTTTTTAGTTAAGTTTTATAAACAAAATTGAAAACAGTTTTATGTTTGGTATTTGATTTAAAAAGTTATCATTCATATTTTTTCATGATTCTCTTTCATAGATTTTCATGTTTTCATCCTTTCTGAATTGATACAAATTTTTATTAAGATGATTTTTCTATACTAAAACATAATTTTTGTTAATGAACAAAGTGTTAGTGTTTATGGGATCATTATAAAACACTCTTATGATGATATTTATGTGTTTGAGCTTCCGGATCATCTATTTGTTTTTTATAATGTACTCCTTATATGGTTTGATCAAGTTTTACAAAGAAGATTTCCTCTATTGATAAACCACTTTTTAGATATATATACTTTGTTTTGAATTTGCATATAAGAGTGTTATGTTTTAGCAACCCCCCGGATTTATTGATCTTTCATGTATTTATCCAAAGCATACCAATTTTTTATCTTTATGGATAAAACTTATAAATATTTTGACAAATTTTCTTTGTG
>BQKN01057707.1:68967-87022 GCA_022839385.1 Asparagus kiusianus | reverse complement strand
TATATATATATATATATATATATATATATATATATCATACTCCCTTTAAAAGTTCGAATTCGGGAAAATCTTTCTATAGTCAATATTACACTTAATTTTTTAAATATTATGTTGTTATCCTAATTTATTCTAATTATCATATCTTTTTTGAATTAGTAACTAAATAATTTATCATATTCATAATGAGATTTAACATGTTATTGGATAAAAAAATACGTTTGATATAATTCAAGTCCTTTACTTATTCAGTTCGTAGAGAAATCTAAAAAATATATGCTAGTCAGCAACTAAATTGTTTTGAATATTGTAAAAATATCCTCCAAGTTTTTAAATTGAAAAAACACCCCTATAACTTTAAAATTTTATTAAAATATCATAAAAATTATAAATTTTACTTATTTCAATTCAGTGAGAAATCTGAAAAATATACAAGCTAGAAACTAAAAGTTTTTTTACTTTGAAGAAAATATCTTATAAGTTTTGAAAATTATAAAAACACCCCTAAAAATTCAAAATTTATAAAAACACGTTGAAAATTTCAAACCTATAAACATACTAAAAATCTAGACATAACACAAACAACCCTCGAAAATTTATGGAATGTATAATAAAAACTCTAAGCTTTTTACAAATTGCAAATAAAACCCTTAAAATTATAAAATTTACAAAAATTTTGATAATTTCTAACCTAATAGTACATTGAAAATATAGAACTTACAAATATTCTCTACATAATTTATAATTTATAAAAAACACCCTTAAAGTTTCAAAAATTACAAACAAAACTTTAAAATTTAAAATTTACAAATAACACCCTGAGAATTTCAAACTCATTAGTAAATTAAAAGCATAGGAATTATAAAGAGTCTATAAATAATTTACAATCTGTAAAAAGACTATAAGTTTAAAAAATTACAAAAAGCTCTAAAATTCATAAATCATAAAAAACCCATGAGAATTTCTAACCTATAAACACTAAATTGAATATACAAAATTACTAACAACCTTTAGAAAATTAAAGTTTTATAAAAAAAATATCATACTCACTTTAAAAGTATAGGTTTAGAAAAAACCTTTCATGGTCAATATTTCCCATAACTTTTTTTAAAAAGAACATAAATGTTTAAAAATCTATTAAATTTGAAATTTATAAAAAAAAACACCCTTAAAGTTTAGCACATTACAAATTACCCCTTTAAAGTTTAAAAATTTTCAATGATTTTTTTTTGTAATTCCTTGATTTCAATGTAATGTTTATAGTTTTGTGTATTTATAAATTACAAAATTTTAGGGTGTTTTTTTACAATTTTTAAAATTTTTAAGGATGTTTCTTTTGTAGTTTTCTAAATTTTCATTGTGTTTTTAGCGTAATGCATAGATACGTTAATTAATAATGATATTAAAGAGTAAGTCGTTCTTAAGATTATTAGGTCATAGAGTGTACAACACATCATTGTTCGTAAGCAGTGTAATTTATATATGTAAAAATTTTCAGACAATCTATATAGTGGTTAAAATGATTTTGACTCTAATGTACTATTTTTTTATAAATTATATTTAATGTGAATCAACCATATAATTTTGACTGTAGTCATCATAATTATAATAATACGTTTGATTGATTGATTATATAGGCATATAGACCATAGATTACTTTATTTTCTTACATGAACTAATATTTGGGCTTAATAATTTAAATTATTACTTTTAAAATTTAATACAATTTTAATTCCTATTTTTTGCTTGAAATTTATTCCGTAGTTATGCATATCAAATTAGTAACTAAGATAATAATTGTTTATTCTTAAATTAGGATGATTGTCGTTGGTCACTAACTATGAAATTTTTATGAAGATATATACCTTACTTTGTATAAATTTTTGCATCGCCCATGTATATTTTATAAATTAGTTGTTAATTTGACTAGAAATTTCTTCTTTGATTTTTGGATTGTGTAATCACTACATCATCATTCTAGCATAGAAAGGACCTCACCTTAAATGACTTAAAGCCAATATTTGAGTTGAACTGAAGTATATAATATTACTACTATGTTTATATATATTTTTAAGAAAATCGTGTCAAAAATTTTTAAACATAAGAGAATATTATTCTAAGCTCTGATATTATAAAAACTAAATATGGCCAATTGAGTCATTAGCGAAAGAGAACTTACATCAGAAAAGCGTGAATAATAGATAAAGCAAAAAGGTAATGGCATTGCCAACAGTACTGCAAATAGCAACTACAATGTAAACTTAACCTATTTTGTGGAGCCTAACTATTGGTTATAAGCATTAAGGTTTTCACATATATACTTTATAATTTATTAAAAAGGGTCATATAATCTTATATAATAAAATTAATTTAATATTAAATAGTAATATTGTTGTTATAATATTGTTATTAGGGAAAATTCTTTATGAACCAATATGTTCTTTACGATATATTAGTTATGCACTCCAAACTCTTGTGCCTTTTATAGAGTCAAAAAGTTTGAATACGAGCATCTAACATATTTCTCTCACAACAGCAAAATCCACTTAGTAAATGTGGATATTGCAGATGAGTTATACGTCATATATACAATACAATTACCCTAGGCAAGTGAGTTATAATAGCATTTTTCATTCACATCGTTTAGGGTATGATTTGATAGGGACTTTTCATCAAAGAAAAAATTTATGCAAAGAAATTTTTATATTTAGAGCACATGGCGAAATATATCATAATCTCCTTGCTTTAATTTTACAAGAAAATAATTTTTTTATATTTTTAGTTTTACTTCTATGATACAGAGAATGAGCTATAAAATTGAATGAGAATATTAGATAATGTAAATATGAGTGAAACCATAACTAAACGTTAATGTGAATATAATTCAAACAACAACTAAAAGTTTAATGGACATATTACAAATAAATTCATATAAAAAATTTCTTTACGAATTGAATGATCACCCATCTTTTGAATACTTCAAGTTACTAATAAACAGAGATGTTGTACTAGATTAATGTGTTTATAACTCACAAATAGTAAATCACGTGACCATATTTTGGGTTAAAGGAAACAATGATGATATTTCAGTGGAAAATTTTTAAAAATAGACTGGTTTTGCTAAATATTTAGCAAAATCGATCATTTTGCTAAATATTTAGCAAAATCGACCTTTTTTTGGCCAACATGCCAAAAAGAGGTCGATTTTACAAAACCGATCTTTTTAAAACATACGGGACTACTAGTCCCGTATGTTTAGTGGTCACTAATTACCCATTAAACTTAAGCTATAAAACCCACGGGACTACTAGTCACGTGGGCTTTAAACAGCCGCTCCTTCAAAAGTAATCGATCTCCTTCACCATCATCATTAGTCATTATATCAAAAGAAGGAGCTTTTTCTTCCTTCTTATCAGCCCTACCTACCTCTTCTACCCCAACCTCACCTTGACATCCCATGTAATTGGGCCTGAGTTTTTCGACTCATTTGTCCCAGGTTCTCTGAGAGCACACCCAGCCTTTGAAACTACACTTTGGGGTCTTCAGAGCAGTGCAATGAGAAGAAGAAGGAATAAAGATAGGGCTTTGGATTGAATTTGAAGTGGGTTTGAGGAACCAACCTTTTCTGTTGATGGGTTTCTTGGATCCAAGGAAAGCTACCATCTCCTCCTCTCTCTGTTGATGGGTTGCTTGGAACCAACCTTTTCTGTTGACGAGCTTGTTCGACGAGACGACATCGCAGATGACAACGGCAGTGGTGAGGAGGGAGGAGGAGGCGGCAGTGGTGAACTCGAGGGAGAAGGGGAGGATGAGCGAGAGGAAGGAGTGGGGAGGGGATTGGGGGGTGCAGAGAGGGGATTGCGGCCGTGTTCTTGAAAGAGCGGAGAAAATAACAAAACCCACGGGACTAGTAGTCCCATGGGTTTTATAGATTAAGTTTAATGAGTAATTAGTGACCACTAAACATACGGGACTAGTAGTCCCGTATGTTTTAAAAAGATCGGTTTTGTAAAATCGACCTCTTTTTGGCCTGTTGGCCAAAAAGATGTCGATTTTGTTAAATATTTAGCAAAATGGTCGATTTTGCTAAATATTTAGCAAAACCGGTCTATTTTTAATTTTTTCCTATTTCAGTTGAGAGAGAGATTATTGAGTTGATGATCAATCTCACAAAAAACTTTATTTTTTTTTATTTTTGTTCTATTTTTATTAATTTATTTAACCATGTGCATCTCAACTAGTCTATACTACTTATAAAAGAGAATACACATGTCAAAACTTTTGATTTTTATTTTTACCATCTCAAATTTTTTATAACTCACAATTATATCATTATGTATAAAGCTAATGATCCATAACCTCTCATTAACTATGCACCTCTTCATTTTCTCAAATTACTTCGTCATTCATTAGAATATATTAATAATTTATAACGATAACAAAATTCATAAATATATGATAATTTATTATAAATAATTATTAGTTATATAAAATAATAAAATTATCTATTTAATATTTTATTATACATAATTATAATTACTAATAATAGTATAAAAAGGGTTATATCTTTTTGTTGTAAAAAATATTACCTTGTTTCGATAATTAATATCATCTTAGTAATAAAAATTTGGACGTTATAAATTAAAAATATTTTTATGTTGGAAAATTAATTTATGTAAAAATATTTGGATCCTTGAAATTTATGAGACATATACTTTCCTCTTCTTTTTCCCAAAAAATATTTGGTCATTCAATAGAATATATTAATAATTTATAATAATAATAAAATTAATAAATATATTTTAATTCATCATAAAGAATTATTAATTATAATGAAATAGTAAAATTATTTATTTAATAAATTATTGTATATAATTATAACTATTAATAATAGTACAAATAAGGATTGGTTCTTTATATTGTAAGCAATATAACCTTTTTCAACATTTTAATATCATCTTCGTAATAAAAGTTAGACGTATAAATTAAAAATACTTTTATTTAGGAAAATTACTTTTATAAAAATATTATATCCTTAGAATTTATGAGACTTGCACTTTTTGTTGGAAAATAAATGTCTCATAAATTTCAAGGATCCAATAATTTTATATAAAGTATTTTTCTTAAATAATAGTAATTTTAATTTATATCGTCCAATTTTTTATTGCTAAGTTAAGATGATATTAATTATCAAACAAGGTAATATTATTTACAACATAAAGTCATATAATATTAAAAAAAATACATTATTTAATAGATACTGTAATAATATATGTACATAACATAAATATTTAATAATATAATTGGTTTAATTATTTCGATAGTGTTACTTTTTTGTCGCTATTTCAATAGTGTTGCTTAAACTAATAATTGCATTATTATTTAATATTATACTCTTAAATAAATTGTTTAATAACATAAGCATATTTAAATAACTATTAAAAGTATGTTAATAATAGTATAAGTACTAATAATAGAATAACTTAAATTTTTTTAATCATAGTTTAATAAAATAACTTTGTAAAATGTTTATATATAATTTATTATACAATATAATATTAAATACAAAAAATTTTGCACGTGCATTATACTAGTATATTGAAGAAGAACGATTTCAAAGAATATAGGTACTGAAAGCTAAAGCTATGGCTACCATAATAAGGGAAAATATTTGAGGAAGTATGACTGGCAATCTAGAAGTTTTTTCTTTTCCCTTTTAGTTTTGTTCCTTTTTTTTTTAACTAGTATAATGCACGTGCGTTGCACGTGGACGTGTTGTTGTATTTAATATTATATCATTTAATAAATTATATATAACCATTAAAAATTATTTTATTGTACTATGATTATAATTTTTTAACTTATACTAATATTAGTACTTATACTATTATTAACATACATTTAATAGTTATTTAAAATCTTTTATTATTATATTATTAAACAATTTATTTAGGAGTATAATTATTAAATAATAATGTAATCATTAAACTACACTATTGATATAATTAAACCATTTAAATTATTAAATATTTATGTCATGTACATATTTTGTTACAATATCTATTAAACAATGGCAATACTTTTTAGTATTATATGACTTTATGTTGTAAAGAATATTACCTTGTTCGATAATTAATATCATCTTAATAATAAAAAATTGGATGGTACAAATTAAAAATACTATTATTTAGAAAAAGTAATTTATATAAAAATATTGGATCCTTGAAATATATGAGACATTTACTTTCCAACAAAAAGTGCATAACTCATAAATTTCAAAGATCCAATATTTTATTGCACTATGTTCATAATGTCAATTTTTTATGTCTAAGACAATATTATAATATCGTAAAGGGTAATAATCATTATAATATGAAAATCCTATTTATAATATTATTAATATTTATAATTATGTACAATATTTTATTAAATAAATAATTTCACTATTTCATTACAACTAATAATTATTTTATAATAAATTATAATATATTTATTAATTTTATTATCATTATAAATTATTAGTATATTCTAGCAAGTGGCCAAATATTTTGAAGAAAAGAAGAGAAAAGTATATGTCTCATAAATTTCAAGGATCCAAATTTTTTATATAAATTAATTTTCTAAAATAAAATTATTTTTAACTTATAACATCCAAATTTTTATTACTAAGATGATAATTATCAAACAAGGTAATATTCTTTACAACATAAAGAAATAACCCCTATTTATACTATTATTAATAATTATAATTATGTGCAAAAATTTATTAAATGAATGACTATTACTATTTTATATAATTAATAATTCTTTATAATAAAGTATCATATATTCATGAATTTTGTTATCATTATAAATTATTAATATATTCTATTGAATGACCAAATAATTTGAGAAAATGAAAAGGTGCATAGTTAATGAGAGGTTATGGATCATTAGTTTTATAATTAATGGTATCATTTTGAGTTATAAAATTTTGAGAGGGTAAAAAAGGAAATCAAAAGTTTTGACATGGGTATTCTCTTTTATAAGTAGTATAGATGAGATGATTGAAACGGGACAATCATTTCTTTCAACAATCAGTCTTATAAAACGTTTGGTTTCCTCGTTGGCGTTTTGTCTTGCGTTGCAAATATTTGCAAGTTAAGATTTGTACTGCAAGGAATTCTAGCTTTCCCTTTTCATCTTTCCATTTTGTTGAAGGAAAAGTTGTTCGGAAAGAATAAGCCTCTATCCGCCATTGGAAATTGACTTGGGGAGGAGGCTCCATTATATTAAAGATCATGAGACAGAGTAATGTGTTTACATAGAACATGGGGATAATACCTAATAACTTAAGATTTTAAGCTAAATTTTCTTTTTAGCGTCGAGTTAGTGATCCTCACTTCTATGTGACTCACATGATCAGCGCTTAATTATCGCTTTATATTCCGACCTCCCTCTCCCGGGCGGGGTTAAAAAAAAAAAAAACTCTCTGCCTCCAACAAATTTTATCGAGTTGTATCAAAATTGGGAAAGTCGTTTTTTTCACCGTCACACGATCATTTCCCTTGCTCAACATCCAGTTTTGGAGAGGAAAACTAGTTTGACATAATTTGTAATCACGCCAAAGAAATAGTGCAGATATATATACTTTCTTAGAAAAGTGGGTGTGGAGAATTCAATAGACATGCTAAAATAGATTATGATATGTACGTCTTAAGGATTATTACAAATTATACCTCCTACTACACACACACAAAGTTGGATCAGTAGGAAGAGTAAGTAGAAGGGACTGAACGTAGAAACAAATTGGATCAGAAGGAATTCGGCAAACATCCAAACTTTTGCCACCGTGAATATTGGCATAACAAGGTCGATAAAGGACTTTGTAATTAAACAACTACAAAGTGACAAGGTTATTGGCAAAAGTGGCATCTATAAGGATTAACAATACAGGAAACTGATAAACATTATCAAAACACATTCGCCTACACTGAGCTACAACCTGGGATAAGTATTGCTCTATTATCACTCACATAGCAGATGGAATAACTTATCTACAAACTGAGGTCTGAAATAGGGGATTTTCACGGGATTTGACAAGCGTAAGGCTGCTCTTGATGATGCGAGGTCAGATACACCTCGAATAAGGGTATGATCATGGGTAAAAAAGCTCTGGCAAGAGAGGCGATCACTCCAATTCTTTAGCGAAATCTATGTTGTCAACAAACACCTGGAGACATAACATACAAACCAACAATCAGAACCTGTTTTAATTCCAACATCATGCAGCAAAGAAAAATTCAAATATTAGTAAGAAAGAATTTACCGACATTCTATGAGAAGTTTGATAAAGTTTGACCTTGATTCCCAATGTCAGAAAGATGCAACTTTTCTATAGTAAAATGTTACTTACTACATCTTTCCTGACCTCCAAAGTCCAATCTTCTTCTTGAGCAATTATCAAATTTATCAGTTAAAATTTTTAATTTATCAAAATAAAAGTTTAAGGCCTTATCATTATGGTTTACTTACAAAATAGACCAAGCATTACTAGGTTCAAATTGATATGATATCCTGTTAATGTAACTTAGTGCAAGTTCTATCTGGCCTTTAAGGCTCAGATATGTGGGGATTAGAGCCATCCATTTGATGTGCTCATTTGTAGAGATGTAAGACGTGAGAGTTTGGACTAAAATCCCCTAATGCAGTCATCTTTTCTGGTTGCAGTGAGCTTATGACCTCCTTAATACTTCAAAACTCAACGATCAGAAGATTTTTAGGTTTACTATATCTGTTTTTTATTTAGTTTAGTATTTGACGTAATCTTTATTTTAGTTAAGATTTCTTGAGGATTTGTTTTAGGATTTTGGACTATGAGATTCTATATTGTTTGGGATTTTATTTAGTTTCCTTTTGTTCGGATTTTATTATGATTTTCATTCTAATTTATTTTATTTCTTTTATAAGAATTTGGTTTGGATTTGATTTAGTTTACAGACTTAGTTTCTCTCTTCTATAAATAAAGTTGTTATCCTCTATCTCTATGAGTAGAATATTAATTAATGAAATGAAAATTCGTGAGATGAGAGATCTTTCATACCATGTTAGTTGCTACGTCTTATTGAGAGATCTTTCATACCATGTTAGTTGCTACGTCTTGAAATGTGAAGTGTCTTGGGTGTGAAACCTATTTATCCAAAAACCCTCTCTTTCAATAATTTCATCTATCTATTTAAAGTCCTCTATAATCCTAGACCTTCATCTCAAAGTCCACATAAACTCCAAAATTTTAACAATCCCAAACTTTCCTCAACCATTTCCTTCTTTTCCCTTCGTGGACTCATATATGGAAGGGAAAATTTTTTGCTTGTTTGCTTGAATAATAACTCAAGTCTACTGTTCATGTGACCAATTCACTAAAGCCTCTAATGCCACTCGCTTCCTCCGATAACTTATCATTTTGGTTGAAAGCAATCAATATCATTGGGTATAGTCCACAAAAGTTTGAGAATTCAGAGTATGGATAATAGACTCTATGCATAATGTTTACTTATGATTTAGTCGAAAATGACCAAAGCTATAGATAGTCCACATAAGCTCGGGAACTTCAGAGTGCATAAATACTATGTGAAACGACAATTTGTGATTTAGTCGAAAGTGGTCAAAATCATTGGGTATAGCCCACAGAAATTTAAGAATTTCAGAGTGTGCATACAATACTCTATGCGGGACGACAACTTGTAATTTGGTAAAAAATGACCAAATCATGGGGTGTAATCTACATAAATTCAGAAATTTGGAGCACGCATACAATACTACATGGTGGGGGATGTGATTTAGTCACGACATTATAGGCTATAAATTATATATTGACAAAAATCCAAGAATTTTGAGTTCACATAATATATTTTATGCGGAAAAGTAATTTGTGATCTGGACAAAAACGATGATAATCTTGAGTTACAGTCCACACAAATTGAGGAATTTCAAAGCATACATAATATATTCTAGCTTAGTTGCACTTAAATACCCTATAGTTTCCCGTATGTTGCACTTATATACCGTCACTTATTTTTGACAGCACTTATATACCCAAAGTTTTTTTTAAAACTTTAACTTATATACTCTTACTTGTTTTGTGCAGCATTTATATACCTAAAGTTTTTAAATCTTACACTTAAATAACCTAGAGTATTTAAAACTAGCACTTAAATCACAAAAGTTTTTAAAACTTGTACTTAAATGCCCTCAGATTTTCATAACTGAGGGTATCTAAGTTTATATTTTAAAAACTTTAGGGTTTAAGTGTATGTTTTAAAAACTTTAGGGTATATAAGTACTACCAAAACCTGTGAAAGTGCAAGTTTTAAGAACTTTGAAGTACAATAGTGCCGCCACAAATAAGTGAGCGTATATAAGTGCAATGTAGGGGGAACTATAGGGTATTTAAGTTCAATTAAGTCTATATTTTATGCAGAACAACATGTGATATGATTGCAAATGGACAAAATTATGGGTAAAATAAATAGTCCACAGAAATTTGAGAAGTTCATGTATACAAAATATTCTTTATGCTAAATGACAATTTGTGATTTGGTAAAAAATAGCCACAATTATGAGTTATTGTGTACATAAATTTGAGAATGCTGAAGTACGTATAAAATACTCTATTCGAGTTGACAACTTATGATTTGGTCGAAAACCACCAAAATAATTGGTTATGGCCTACAAAAATTCGGGAATTTAAAGTAGACATAAAATACTATATGTGTGACGGCAACTTGTGATATGGTCGATAACAACCACAATAATGAGTTGTAGTCCATAAAAATTTAGGATGTTTGGATAATGAATAGAGCATCCAATTCAAAAGGACAACTTGTGATTTGGTTGCGAAAAGTCAAAATCATGTATTATAGTCCATAGGAATTCAGAAATTTGATAACTTGTAATTTGGTTGAAAATGCAAAAATTTATGGGTACAAGTCCATAAAATTTTGAGAATTTTAGAGTACGCATAAAATACTTTATGCAAGACAATCACTTGTGCTTTAGTCAAAAACGACCAAAATCATAGATAGTCCACTAAAATTCAGTAACTTTTTAGTGCCCATAAGATACTCTATGCAGAAAGACAACTCGTGATTAGGTTAAAAACGATCAAAATCATGGGTTATAGTCTACGGAAATCTCGAAAGCTTAGAGTATGCATAAAATATTCTATGTCAGATGGCAAATTGGGATTTCATCGAATATGATAAAAATCATGGATTATACTTCACGAGAACTTGAGAATTTTGGACTACGCATAAAAAGACTCTATTTAGGGTGATAAGGCTTAACTGCACTTAAATACCCTACAGTTTCAACTATGCTGCACTTGTATGCCTTCACTTGTTTTTGGAAGCACTTATCTACCCTAATATTTTAAAAACTTGCACTTAAATACCCTAAAGTTTTTAAAACTTACACTTAAATACCCTCAAGTTTGCATAACTAAGGGCATCTAAGTGCAAAGTGCAAGTTTTAAAAACCTTAAGGCATATAAGTGCTGCCAAAACAAGTGAGGATATATGTAAGTTTTCAAAACTTATAAATGCTGCCAAAAACAAGTGACATCATACAAGTGCAAATTAGGAGAAACTATAGGGTATTTAGCTACAATTAAGTTGGACAGTAACTAGTGATTTAGTCGAAAGCTGCCGACATCATGAATTATTATCCACTGAGATTCGTAGATTTTGAGTAGGCATAAACTACTCTGTGTGGAACAACAATTTGTGACTCAGGTCAAAAATGACCAAAATCATTGGACCACAAAAATTTTAAAATTATGGAGTATGCATTAAATGTTCTACACGGGACAACTTGTCATTTGATCGAAAATGACCAATTTCATATATTATAGTCCATGGAAATTTAGGGAATCTGTCTACAAACTCCAACAATAACCTCCGATGAGCTCTTGAGATTTGCCTGATTATCCTTGTTGTCAGATCTCTTCCGTTTGGCCTCTGATAGATAACAGTCATCAGATCTCTTCTGTTTGGCCTCTAATAACATACAATGTCAGTCCATCAAATCGTTTATGATTCCCTTCTTCCTGTGAGGCTCCATCAAGGCCTTACAACACTGTTTGAGATTTGTTTAGCTCCCAACCATATTCGGACCCAGTTCCAGATAGCTACCAAAGATTGTACAATCTAGAATCTCCACATTTCAGAGACTGATTAGGTTCTGTAGGTTTAAATAGGTGCTAAAGTTTGAACATTTTGAGATTATCCCGCTCTTTGAATGAGCCCTCACCCCAGTCCGCATCAACTAGACATTTACATTACCAGAGGTGAAGCGATATCTGACGGTGATAACCAAATTATTTAATTAGCTTAATTTGCTATGTTAGTTATCAACGACTGAAGGTAAATTTCTTCTAGCGCATATCCAACTTAATGTTTGCTGGTCATAAAACAGAGGCATATTCAAGGCATCCATTTAAACCTAGAATATATTAATAATGCAATAGCAGGATGGTTAATTTTTTTACATATAAAATCCGAGTTGAGGAAGTTATCAAATATTGTAAGTATGAAAGACAACAACTTCTACCAGAATTTTAGATAAAAATAATAAACTTAAAAGAATTTTTTTAAAAAAAAATCATTAAAAAGGGATAGTTGTATCATACTGTTTTCCAACCATCCGGATCCACACAAGCAGTGATTTTGGTGTTAATGCCGGGCAAAGGCCCAGGTTCACGAGAAATCTTTCCCCCATATAGCTTTATAGCTTCTGCTGTTTTATAAACATCATCCGTGCCTATTGCAATCTGAAAAGATTGAAAGCCTTAAATCAACAATATGAAAGCTCTATAAAAAAGAACTGAAATATTAATGAAATATGATAAAGTATCCATAAGAAGTATGCGATGGAACTCTTTAGGACTGAATATAACAGATCCTAAATCTTACACTGGTCATTTGTAGAAGGAAACAAGGATTACCTGTGCATAGGCATTGCCTTTGTCATATTCCTTCACTCCATAGTTGTAGGTCAATTCCAACACTGCACTTCTGTCTTCAGGACCATATCCCATCATTGCTATTGTATACTGAAGATTAGCATATGTAAACACATAATCAAAATTTGAAGTTAGACATAGATGATGTAATGCAAACATGTATAAATGCCAGCATCCAAAATCATTACAAAGTGGATGTTAGATGAAAATAAGTTTCATAAAATAGGCTGCTTTTGTTTCATTGTTTAATACATAAAAATGTGCCCAATTCTTAATAACAAATATAACTAAAATCTGGATCAAAAGCCGGTTCTATGTTTGGCCATAAATCTTACATGTCGACTTTGCCAAACTGACTCTTAAGTTTCTTGAATTGGCAATATTGGTGATATCAAATATTAACTTAAAAAAAAGAATCTTACCAATTTGCTGAAAATGCATTTTGTGCACCTTGAGCTCTTGTCCTTTGGGATTTACATGGCCAAAAGGCATTTATTTTAATTTGTTAGTTGGGTCTAAGATACCAACTCCAGTAAGTTAATTATCTATTTTGGTATGAATGAAATATTGTTAACCACTCGCATTTCCATCATAGAACTTGAGAAAGGAGTAGCTGTTGGGGGATCCACTTAAATGATATGATTTGCTCATTCACAAGGAGTGTATTTTCTTCACAGTTTATTTAAATCCTAAGAGAAGACAAGTTATATACTTTATTTTTACTGGAAATAACTTTCAGGAGTTTGCAAAAACATGTCGCATAAAGGTTTAGATAACAATATGACTAAATCCAGCTAAATGATCCTAGAATACAGTGCTTAATAAGAAAATTGGGACCAATATTTATATGCTCTTGTGCAAACAAATGTAAGAAAGTAAACTGTTAAGAATAAATTAACTTACCTTGTACTTGGGATTGTCTTTCTTGCGTAGAAGCTCCATCCCAAATGCCTTCCATATAAATAACAGATCACTTGAATAGGTAATGAAGTATAAAATGAGAAGGATCCTGGAGCAAACAACCGCTGGTTCTCCACTAAGAACTCACCTTTTCATAAAAATCTATGGAACGATCAAGATCTCCCACTCTAAGCATTACTTGGCACAAGGGCTCTGGAGTAGGACCTCTTTCCATAAGCTCAAACTTATAACCATCAGGATCTTCAATGAAAGCAATCACAGTGTTGCCACCTTTTACAGGGCCTGGTTCCCTAGTTACCTTCCCTCCCTTGGCTTTTATAAGCTCAACAGTCTTCGATACCTACATCAAAAATGCAAATATCAATAAAGTTGCATGTCATGCTAAAATATACGATGCCTAAATTTATAAAGTGAACGCTTAAACAAGAAATCAATACAAAACAAATAGAAGGATGAATAATATTATTGTGTAGCCAATAATCAAATTTAAGGGAGTTAGTAAAGCAATTTTCCTCAGGAATTACTATTACAATAATTTAGGCAGAAGCATGGCATCATATTTCAATAGAAATTGGCAGAGTCTAGGCAAACACCAGCAGTCCTTTTTAGGTAATTAAAAGGAAGAAACATTGTCAAGTGAGGCAATATATCATGGACACTGCAGAGGACATCTGTAAACAGATTCATAAGCATCTTAAGGGTAGAATATAACAATATTGGATTATGCATAAGCAATGAGAAGTCACTTTTATAGCACAATTAGCAGGCATGCGTCTTTCATCCATACATAAATTTGTAACTTAGTTTATTAGTTGGAGGCAAAAGAAGCTTACATCCTCAACTGCAATTCCAAAATGACCGAAAGCAGTTCCAATATCATATTTGTCGACCCCATAATCTGTCATTTGGAAAAAAAATTAGATATCTCCTCAATGGAAGAACGAGTAGTAAATTGAAGAAGAATATACTAAATTATTAAAAAATATTGTGAATAATATGCCTGGAATTCTGTATAAGTGTTTAACATATGGTGCAAAATCTCTATCACAGAAAGTATTATAAAGATGCAAGCCAGGAATTTTACTGTAAGTCAACTCAACAACGAAGTGCGAGTCTTCAGGCCCATATCCAAGAAACGCATTCGTGTATCTTTCTTCAGGAATGTCACGTTTCCTCAAGAGCTTCATTCCCAGGCATTCTGTGTAGAATCTACAAAAAAAAAAAAAAAACATATAGAAATCATGCTAGAAACTGAAATCCACCATAACTAGATCAAAATTTCATGAACGAGAGTAATTTACTTTATTGTTTTGTCAAGGTCCCCAACGCGATAAACAACATGAAGTAGCCTTCGGTTGTCCTTCTTGACCCATTCCAGTGCACCATCTTGATTGATGGCTGTGCTCGGTTGTGCCACATTTCCAGCTGCGTGTGCAACTACACCACTTACTTCTGTTCTTGTTGACTTAGAAGATCTCAGTCCAAATAGCACCTGAGGTACAGCTGGATGGTCACATGATAAAAGTAAAAGCGATTAATAAGGAAAAAAAAAACATACAAGGACTGAAACGGCATGAACAGTGACGAGTAATTATACCAAAGAAACCAATAAATCCAGCTGAACTCATCCATCGGCGCAATGAGGAAACTAGACCGAAAGTGTCGTGAAGTCTGTAAGGGGTTGGGTACAACAGCAACACCAGTAACAACAAAGCTTTTATCCCAAAATGTCAGGGTCACTTACGTGAATCCTATTCTTCCATTCATTTCTATCATGAGTTGTCCCATCCGTTAGGTTAAGTATTATCACATCCTTCGTAATTGCTTCCGACCAAGTTCATTTTAGGTCCATCGCTAGTCCTTTTTATTCTATTAACTACAAAGATCTGTAAGCCGTTAGGCAAAAACTAGCATATCAATCCTCCTCTGAACAACCAAATTGTTCGTACGCCACGCTATAAAAGGTAATGCTCAAAAGTCGACACAATTTAGAGATTTCTAATCGTCAAATTGGTTGCCAAACGATTTCAATAACGAACAAACGGACGCAATAGCTCAATGAGCGGGTTAGGTATCCCTAACAAATGCGAAATTTTCTCAACACTGCACTATTGGACAAGTTACAGAATATATATAGATGAGTGACGATGACACCTTAATTAAAACGCTCAAAAAGAAAATTAGAAAAACACAGATGGTATCAAGTCGTATAAGAGACGCGGAAAATTTAAAAAAAATCGAATCCAAAGGTATAAAACCCTGCAAAGTCCCAAGCCCTTTACATCGTCATAAACAAAAACATCATCGACCCACATAATCAGTCACCAAATATTATTGTTGTTATTATTAATTTTTTGGGCGAATACTTGAAATTCGAAGGAATAGAAAGATTTAGCTCCAGATTAATTGAGCTGGGGGTAAATTACCGAAGAGGGGGAGCCTTGGGCCGCAGAGGGCGTTTCGAGCGTTGGATGGGAATCGGAGGGCGGAGGAGCGAGAGAAGGGATTGAAAGAAGCGAGCTGCAGAGATGAAGAGGATGCGGCCATGGACACCACCAGCAATCGCTGCCCCTCAAAAGCAAGCCCTCGTCGTTAGATGATGATGATGATGATTATTATTATTATAATTTGCTGGCCGTGGCTGTCCTTTTGCTTTAATGTTAACCTGTTCCGTTTCTGCTGTGAGCCTGCAGATAGAAATAATAGAAGTAGAAGATCTTTCTCTTCATTTACTTTTTTGTTTAGATAATATTTAAAAATATTACTATGAAATAATTAATACATATTGTTTTTATTTTAGGGTCCATTTGAATAGTTGGAAGTATTAGAATAAGAGGTAGATCTAAGAGGTAACTTCTAAAATTATAAAGTTTATCATCTCAAATTATACTATACAGAAAAAACCTGAGAATAATACTAAACTTGTTGTTGATGTATCTCAGATTATTCTACAAGAAAAAAAACTGTGCACACATATCAAGGACCATATTAGAACATCTGATCAATCATATAGGGATGAGAACTAAAAAATTAGCTCAAAAAATGTTGGGATATACAAAACAAAACTAGTTTCTTGTCATGATTTGTATCTATACACAGCTCATGTTCACATGTATAAAAGAGGGGCCCATGGGATTGGATTATGAAGACCTTGAATCTAAAATTGACCTGCAGCTTTTTCATTGTGCCTAAAGATTGCATATCGAGAAAGAGGAACAGTTATTAGATCCCTAATTTCACGCATGTTACAAATCTTCACGTGGAGCCCGCAAGTATTTTTTTATCTACTTCAGACCTATTTCATAGTCTTGAGGGGTGGAAAAGAATCTATGAAATGGAGATGCCACATAGACACCACATAATCATTTAAAGAAGTAACGGAAGTAGATTTTCAAGAGAAACAAACATGTATTTTTGCCTAGAAGTAGCAGAAGTAGTATCTACTTCCTCTACTTCTGCTATTTCACAGTTACTTCCTTGCAAACAAACAGGTCCTAAGCGTAAATCAGGATACATTTCTCAAAATCCCCTGAACTTTGGGGGTTTCACGTCAAAACCCCCTGAATTTTTCTTCCCACCAAACCCCCCAGTGTTTGCAGTGCTGTCACCAAAACCCCTAAATTTTTTAATATCTCCAACATAACCCCCTAAAATGTCCAACGTAAGTGCCTTTGTTTTCCCCAGTTAGGCTACTCCTTTTCATCATAATTGTAATATTTTTGCGACGCCCCCTAAAATCCAGAGAGCAGTAGTGGAACTAAGAATTTCTGCAAAGGGTCTAAGAAGGAATTAAACTTAGGTTGATAATAGATAAATTCTTTAGCATAATTGATTAGCATCTAAACATCATTATATAACATGACTATCAAAATCATATTTCCGATTATAATATAGTATTTACATGTCATTCTAATTTCACCAAGTTATTAATACCTCTAATACCTATGTCACGTTTGAAAACTTATTATTATAAGGTGGTATAAGACTAAGCATTATAACAAATATCCACAAATGCCCTTTTGCCTATGAGCCATAACTTCAGCTAAGTCTGAGTGAATTTTTGTAGAGTTTATGTACAGAAGGCATAGGATAACACTACATTAAGCATGTAAAGCAATTAATAAAAATAACTATCAT
>BQKN01057707.1:58379-68867 GCA_022839385.1 Asparagus kiusianus | reverse complement strand
AATTGTAATTGTTTTTTTTCCTCCTATAAACTCTTATATATATATATATATATAGGGTATAGTTTGCAAAGAAACGTATGTATATATAACTGTTTTTTCCTCCTATAAACTCTTTTGGTCAAAAGAATTATCAGTGTTTTTTTTATATCTGAATAATTATAGATGAACCAAGATCAATTTGTTTTCTTCTCGACTAAGCAGCAGGCAGCAGCTTCTTCATGCGATTAAAAGATTTGTAAATACAAAGCCAAAGCGCTTTGGGTTGCTTCGTAATTATGACAATGTGTACACTTTGTTGGTAAAATAAGAGGTAAGATGTGTATCATTGTTTACTATATAATTATGTTTTACTAAGTTAGAATTGAACCTAAGATCGTGAGAGTCATACTAAAAAATCTCAAATGTCCAGATCATCTGTGATGGGTGATGAGTGTCATTGTTAAATTAAAGCAAGTTTTTTTAGTGGCAACGATTTTGGATTTTTTATTTTTTTAATATTTTTGTTTTTGGGGTAGTAATAGAAGTGGGTGTCGAGAAAATTAGAGAGGGAAACTCTAGTAATTTTGGGGTGGTTAATGGCATTAGGGTCGTTTTAGATGTAATCACAGTACCAAATATTCCCAAGAAAAGACTACAATACCCCCCCACCCCCCACCCACCCCTTTATTTAGTCCAAGATCTGCATACTATTAAAGGACCAATTAGTCCAACCTAACACCACTCAAAATTTTGATCCAAACAACTCACTATTTTACTATAAAAGCGAAAAGTTTGTTACTCAAAATAGTATCCAATCCAAACATGATCTTTATTAAATGGGCTAATTGCGGATAAACCCCTTATAATATCGCCCAATTACGAATAGACCCCCTTAGTTCTAATTGTGCTCATACATCCCCCGAGCGATTTTCTCGACCTTTAAAAAGAATCAGAAAGTTTTGTAGAGATGGACAGACACCCTATAGTTCTATTAGTGGGGATAGAATCCCAAACGTTAATTTCTTTTGACACTTGAAAGAGTAAAAAAAAAGAAAGTCTACTTGGGGGTTATTTGCACTTGGGCAAACCCGAGGGTAAAGAAGGCCGTAGTACCAAGAGTCTGTATTAGTGCGAAACAAAAATATTACAGGAGGTTATCGCCTCAAAGAAATGACCCATCATACCCATCTCCATCCCTAAAAATTTCACTTTCCTTTTCAAAAAATAAAAAAATAAAAAAATAAAAAAAAAATAAAATCACTTTCCAAATCCTTCACCCTCCTCCTCCTCCCTTGGGTAAAATCAATCACATATCATTTGCGACAAAAAACAAACACTTCCAAGTACTTTCTCCCCATCGAATAAAAATCCCAGCTCTCCCCAAAATCCCACAGAAGTCGATCCCCCAGAAATAAACCCCCCCACCCAAAGAAAAAAAAAAAAAACCAGATCTCTTTTTCTCCCCCAAAACCCCCAGAATATCCTCCTCTCTCTTTCTCGATCTGATGCGAGATCGAGAAATCGAGGGAGAGATCAAACGAGAGGAGAAAAAGCCAAGAACGGCATCCTCAATGCCTCATCTCACCGATCCCAACGACGACGGCGACTCCTCCTTGTTTTCAGTCGAAGAGATCGTGCAATGTCCGTTGCCAGGCTACGTGGCGCCCTCTGGCATCAGCTTCAGCCCTGATGATCGAATCGTCACTTACCTCTTCAGCCCTGATTCTAGTCTTTATCGGAAAGTTTTCGCCTTTGACACCGGCCGCGGTCGGCATGAGTTGGTTTTCGCGCCGCCGGGAGGGAGTGGGCTGGATGAGAGTAATTTGTCGGCGGAGGAGAAGTTGAGGAGGGAGAGGTCGAGGGAGAGGGGGTTGGGGGTGACGAGGTACGAGTGGAGGGCGAGGGCGAACGGAAAGCCGGAGATCATGGTGCCCTTGCCTTCCGGGGTGAGTTTCGGTTCTGTAGTAAAATTTCCTTCTTTAGGGGTAATTTTGGTGTTATTCAACTTGGGCGTTTAGTCAAAGTTTATTACCATCCTGTCCAAATTGGGCAGTTTGTCTTCTGACAGATTCAGGCCAAAATGTAGCTTTTAGTGGTAGCACATCAGCAATAATGTTTCTATTTTTGGCTTAGTCGTAGATGATCTACTGAACTTATTTTCGTCAAACCAAAATACCCACAAGGGTAAGAACCGCATCTCCGTAGTAAAAACACTATCTTTTTACTCACTTCAATGGGTTAGTAGCCCCTTCTCAGACATTACTCGCCCTCACAATGAGTAATTTTCTTTATTTTTTGTAATTTTAAGAAAATCTGAATGAAATGAGGATAAACGGGAGCACATTTGCAGTAATGGTTGCCTTTGCATGGTTTAACTAGCTACCTAACTACCTTGTTACGAATTCACCCAGTTGCTAGTGCCGTCCTCGGCATTATTCACCTGTAAGCTGAAATTCTTGTTCTTGCTAAGTTGTCACCTAGCTACTTAACTTATTCCTGTGGTGATTTTCTTTATTGTTGGTATTCACCTGGAAATTAGACCCAACAAGCATAAGCATGCCCTCCCTCCTTAAATACTATTTACTGAGAAAGTTTCTAGCGGACACGGTTCATTGTATTAATTATGCTCCGAAGTGATACCAGCAACCGGATTGGTGGACTCAGGGAATTGTGGACTGATCCAATAGATGGCATCACTTTGGCAACCATTAATGCAATGAATTAGGACCTCTAGATACTTTCTCCTTGTTAGGACTTCATTCAGGTCACAATGGAACCGAGGATGGATGTTTGGAGTTAGCTTGTCCCAGTGAGATCATGATCCTTTTTTCTATCCATTGTAGCTCCTGCCTGACCCAACATTAATGCTAATGGTGAAAATTTTACTCCTCTATCATCTGTGAACTTCTATATTTTAACTGCTTCTTATTTACATGAATAATGTTAATGCTAGCATTTCATTATATTCATTGCTAAGTGAGACAAGGTTGGTTATGATATGAGTCTTTTTATCATATATATTCTACAATTTCAAGCAGAATTTATCGTTTTTAATGTCAAGAATTTCATGTCTCTTATAACTGCTGTGATGTTCTTTCTTGGCAGGTTTATTTCCAGGGTATTTCTGGTGGTTCTTCTGAACCAGAGTTGAAGTTGGAGAGCACTGTGGATTCTCCTATTATTGACCCTCATCTGTCACCAGATGGAGATATGATTGCTTATGTGAAGGATGATGAGCTGCATGTTTTAGATTTGTCAAGTGGAGAGTCAAAACAGTTAACAGTTGGTGCAAGAGGAAATAGGAAGGTGATATTTTCTTTTGCTTATTAAGAAACTTTTCTTTTTTCAGCCCATGACTCCTATAAAGTATTAGCAGATAATCATCATGATCTTATATTCTTATTTAAGATAACATGTTTATTCTGAAGATCTTTATAATTGGTGACGAAGTCTGCTGGGGCACTAAAAAGAAATCTGGTACCTTTTAGGATATGATAGTCTTTTGTCATGGTATCCACTATACGCTTGAAGATGTTTCAATTTGTGCTGTCAGATGATGCCTATCGTTGCTAACAGCAATTGGATACTGTTGGTTTACGTTTACCCTTATGATGTTTGTTTCCCTTTTTTTTCTTTGTTTGTAGAAGCTAAAAGGTGCTGAAATGCTTTGTTTTGGACTTAAATATGGAATAGGCCTAAATTCTTTCACTAGACCTTGAGCTGTACATGTCTACATATTCATCTGCCATCATCATCTAACTGTCTTCCTATAAGATGGGTGTGCGACAGAGTACAGGTGCTATCAGGTAAAAAAAAAGCATCACAAGCTTTTATGTCCATCAATAACCTAAAACTAATCCTCCAGATATCTAATTGATCCACGAGGAGCTTGTCATAAGACTCTAGGATCTGCTGGTAGATCTTACAAACTCTGTTTTGTGAGCAGGAAATGCTAACTTGTCGATTATGCAGTTTTACAACATGAAGTCATTGGGCCCTCCAAAATTTAGATTGAGAATATAAAGCATATAAAGATTTTCTTGTTTTCGACGATAGGAAAGATAATATATTTGTTGCTGAGGATTACATTAACACTAATTCACAAAGTAAAGTTGCAAGAGACTAATGAGATACATTTCCCAAAAATACCATAAAAATTCTCTTCTAATGGGTTTCGCCTTTTGATGTTATGTTGTGCTATTTGATTTTCTAGTGGCACTTCCTTTATCTTGATTGCCTTTGTATCCTTTGTCCTCCCCTTTATTTAGTATGCTTTGTTGCCATATATCTGATCACAGTACCCAGTGGTAGGATAGCTGGTCATACATGGTTATTAAGATGTTATCATGTGTTCTTATGCACTTCTATGTTTTAACATTTTTTTTATCATTTCTATTCTGTTTTTTCAGACTCATGGCCTTGCTGAATATATTGCACAGGTGCCCTTTCTCTCAATCTAAGCATATCTCTATCTAATTTTCTTTAAAAACATATCTAGCAACACCTTCCCACTCTGATTTCATATGTGTAGGAGGAGATGGATAGAAAAACAGGGTTCTGGTGGTCACCTGATAGCAACTATATTGCGTTTACTGAAGTTGATTCCTCTGCAATACCGCTTTTTAGAATTATGCATCAGGGTAAAAGTTCTGTTGGTTCAGATGCACAGGAAGACCACGCATACCCCTTCGCAGGAGCAGCAAATGTCAAAGTTCAGCTGGGAGTTGTTTCTTGTTATGGTGGGGAAGTCACTTGGATGGATCTTGTTTGTGGAGGGAAGTATCACGACAGTGGCGATCAAGAATACTTGGCGAGAGTTAATTGGATGCCTGATAACACTCTTATGGTTCAGGTACTCAATCGAGGCCAATCCAGATTGAAGATTCTCAAGTTTGATATTAGGACTGGCCAAAAGGAAGTTGTGCTTGTCGAAGAACGGGATGTGTGGATCACCTTGCATGATTGCTTCACACCTTTAGATAAGGGAGCAAATAGATTGAGCGGTGGCTTTCTTTGGGCTAGTGAAAAAACCGGTTTCAGACATCTTTATCTTCATGGCAAGGATGGAACTTGCTTGGGACCTATAACGCAAGGCGATTGGATGGTCGAACAAGTTGCAGGAGTAAATGAGAATGCAGGGCTTGTTTATTTCACGGCTACGATGGATTCACCTCTCGAAGCTAACCTCTATTGCACGAACCTCTATCCAGATTGGAACCATCCATTGCAGCAACCTCGAAGGTTGACTCATGGCCAAGGAAGACATGCGGTTATTCTTGATCACCGTATGCAAACATTCGTTGATGTTCATGACAATCTTACTCTTCCACCTACAGTGTGGCTTCGTTATCTGCATGACGGAAGCTATATAAAGCCTTTATATGAGCAGCCACTTACTATTCCTCGATTCAGGAAACTTCAGCTTCTGCAACCTGATATTGTCCAAATACCAGCCAAGGATGGAACAGTTCTATATGGTGCTTTATACAAGCCTGATATGAAAAGGTTCGGACCACCTCCTTACAAAACATTGATCAGTGTCTATGGTGGTCCAAGTGTACAGTTTGTAAGTGATTCGTGGATAAATACAGTTGATATGAGGGCTCAGTACCTGAGAAACAAGGGAATTTTAGTATGGAAGGTCAGTCTACTTGCTCTTTAATTGGTAGTTATTCATGGCTTGATGTCAATAATGTTGCTAACTGATGAAAAGTTGACTCTTTTAAATTTTAGAAGGATAAGCCATGATGTCGTCGTATTTTCTTTTTCTTTCATTAACTTTCTTATGTATATAGCTTCTAAATTACTTGACACTATCTATACTTCTATCTTCCATTTGCTTAAAATAAATGACTATCATATGCTTCAATTGGTAATCAAAAGCTCGCCGCTTCCCTGAGTTGTTTGCTCTAAATAAAAAAACGGTCTTCTTCATCCTGTTTGCAATTTGTGAGATTGATATGTTATGTCAGACAACTTAGTCTGGATACAGCCATAGTCATTAACTGCAATTTTTTCTTCATCATTCTTCGTTTATGGTTTTAGTTTCAGGATTTTTTTTCCATATGATAGTAAATTTCTCTTGCAAATCTAGGCCTTAAAAATTCTGGAAAAAATTGAATCTCCTGACAAGTTAATAGTAGTTCTAGGGATATTAAGGCAGTGGTTCAGTCTAGACTTATGATGAAGGTTTCTATACTATCAGTGAAGTAATTGTTTGCATTTGGTGTTAGTATCATCTTAGTTGCCTGATTGCTTCGAAAGAGGTTAGCTGGAATTAGACTATCAAAATTTTAGAGCATTGGCATCTTGCCCGTAGTCCATCCTATAGTGGGAAATAGAAAATAACATTGCAAACTGTATAGTGCAGTCTACTAGAATTTTAATGGTAGTAACATGGTAATGAGACTGTCCAACAAGTTGATGGAGCCATACTAGAATTGCACAGTATTAAGATATTCATGATTATCCAGCAACTAGTCAAAGGCACATAAATTAAGACTAAACAGGCCCATTTTAATGATTTACACATATGACATAACATAGAGAAACCAAATTACTGATTTCAGCATAAATTTCTCATGAATCAGCATTATGTTGGAATAGTTTAATCAGTCATAATTGAGCCCATAATGTGAAGGTTGAAGTGCAAAATAAGTGGCAAGGCTGTTTGCTCGATTGACCTCAGTGGACTCTTCTACTTTAAAGACAACAGTGCCACCCATCACAAGTCAAATATTTATACTTGGAATGATTAAATATCAATTGCCATCTATTTGGTACCACGAACGTGTTGCAATAATATTATTGGGGTGTATCCCCAAATGCTGATTTCACATTATGTTTCTCTGCTAAGCTACTCCTAAGTCCTGACTCTTGTTCTAAAAAAGTAATCGAGAACAGGCTGACTATCCAAGTCTACTTTCCAGTTAATTAGAATATGTGATATTGAGTTAAAGTAGTTCAGTTCAGATTTATGCAAGTTCTGGTAGTAGGATTTTGATAGATTGATAGTGGCCCTGATAAAGAAATCACACACCTTGAAAACTATTGAAGAGAAAATGTTATACCCATTAAAGTACCTACAAGTTATTTAACATGGAGGACTCCTGTAGATTTTGTTTTTCCAATGGTTCTTCAAGCTTTCCATAGAAATTTACTAAGATCCTCCCGTGTAGAAGTGGTTTACACTCCAAAAGATGAACGAGGCCCATAGCTAACTAACTTCTTTAAGGTTATTGGTTTATTCAATTCAAACTTACTCTTTCTTTGAACTTCGGATGTTTGACTAGACCATTCAAAGCTACCACACAAGTTACATCTTCTTGCAGATCAAAATAAAATTCATATTTGATATTCGATTTTGTGCACTTCTTATATTGTTAACTCCACCTCATTCATGGCAAAACTTGTATCCCAAACATCATACATCTCTTTTGTAACATTGGCAGCTAGATAACAGAGGAACAGCAAGACGAGGTCTAAAGTTTGAAGGTTCATTAAAGCATAACATTGGCCGAGTAGATGCAGAAGATCAACTCACAGGTGCTGAGTACTTAATCAAACAAGGTCTAGCTAAACCCGGTCACATTGGCATCTACGGTTGGAGCTATGGGGGTTTTCTCTCGGCAATGACCCTTGCAAGATTTCCCAATACTTTCAAATGCGCAGTTGCTGGAGCTCCAGTTACATCTTGGGATGGTTATGACACTTTCTACACAGAAAAATACATGGGCTTGCCTACAGAGAACCCAGAATGCTACGAGTATGGTTCAGTGATGCATCACGTGCATAATATGATGGGAAAATTATTGATTGTTCATGGCATGATTGATGAGAATGTTCATTTTAGGCACACTGCAAGGCTTGTTAATGCTTTGACTGCTGCCGGGAAGACTTACGAGCTGCTTATGTTTCCAGATGAGAGGCATATGCCTCGTCGGCTTAGGGATCGGGTTTATATGGAAGAAAGGATTTGGGAGTTTATAGAGAGGAGCTTGTGATGGAAGAATAAGGGTCCTCTCACAACCACCTGCATGCGAGTGGGATGCGAGCGGGAGGTTCAGATCCCCAAAGGAGGAGGGACAGTTACAAAAGTGTCCCCCTATTTCCACCACTTGTGGCTCAGAACCGCCTGCATGCATGCAGGTGGCCCAGAAAGAACTTGAACTCAGTGATGGAAGGGGTGAAAATTTGAATTTCCCCCCATATACAGTTACCTATATCTCCGTTATTGTTCATTAGTTTTTTTTTAATGCTATTTATAAAGAAACACTAGAGGCACACCCTTGGACACAATTCCAACCACACCCCCTCACCTGCTACAGTGCAGGGGGGTCTCACATGGGATTTTTTTACTACTCCTATTTATATTATGCTGGCGAAAGATTCATGATGCGTTTGTACAAGCTGCAGGAAGTTTTTATTTATTGCGTAATAAAAGAAATTATTTGTTATGTACGTTTGATATGGGCATGTTATGTCAAGTAATGGCCCCACAAAGTATTTCTTGAATATCGATTCAATATCTTTACAAATCTCTTATGAATACTGTGATAAGATTCAGTAATACTTTTGTGAAGAGATTCTTTGGTTTGTTTATAGGAAAAAAATGTGTTCTGGCCTTAAAAATAGAAACTTAATGTGCCCCTCTTAGTTTTTCCCATGTGATTTAGCCTATTGAAGTATGACACTTTGTACTGCAGTTCCTTTTTAGCAATTATTACATGCCAGCTAAGCTAAAATCCCCAAAATAACATTATCCCCTCTCTTTAATCCCTCAAACCTTGCTCTCTCATCCTCTCTCTCTCTCTCTCTCTCTCTCTCTCTCTCTCTCTCTCTCTCTCTCTCTCAAATCAAGAGCTTTCTCAAGCTCGTCGTCCTGGCCCTCGCCCTTCTCGTCATCGCTGTCACCGCCTTCGCCGAGGCCCCTAAGCCTAGCACTCGAGTTTGCCGCAACGGGCTTAATATGTTTGCTGGATATGAGAGGAAAATCATGGAGTTTAATTAAGTATTCAGTTCATTTGTTTCTCATGTGGGACTTAGCATTGTGTTCAGAAAAACAAGGGTTCATGGGAGTCTCGTGATTTACATAAATCAAAATTGTATTTTTATTTACATAAATCAAAATTGTATTTTTATGTTGAGGCTCGTGGACGTAATGACGGGTTTTGAAGTCAAAGAAGAAAGTGAATGACATGACTAGTTTTGACTTCAATTCTAACGAGACTTTTAATGTCTTCTTTATTCTTTTACTTGTGACTCTCCTCTCTTGATGAACCAACAACACCCTCAATTTCTTTTCTTTTTTTTTCTAATCGGGAAAAAATAATCGTGTCTTGATCTTATATCTGAAATCTTAGTTCTTAAGCTCTTGGGCCCTCAAGTTAGTTCTAACCCGCACCATACTAGTTCTAGCCCGCACTATGTTAGTTCTAGCTAGTTGGGGCAAGTTAGTGTTGGCCTTCTTGTTTTGATGATGTTTAACAAATAATTTACTACTAATATTGTTTGTCTAGTGTTTGTATTTTTCTATTTATTATAGACAAACAATATGTTGGAGGATGGATGAAATTGCGCTTCAACGATCATATCCAATAAAGGTTGGCGGAATGTCGGTGTGAAGCCATGCAATTCAAGTTAAAGATTCAAGTTCCCGCTTCATCCGCAAGATTACCAAGTCAAGCTTATTGAAAATCAAGATTGCTTGGGTATATTTAGTTTAGATTTATATTAAATGTTCAATACTTTAAGCTCAATATCATATACACACACATTTTAGTTTTGGTTTCTATGTATATATAGTTTTATATATACATGCAAGTTTTTAGTTTCTATGTGTATATATGTAGTTATATATATATACATAAATGTTTTTGGGTTTTCATGTTTATAAATATGAGATTACATATTTCATATTTATTATAGTGTTTTAGAAAATATTGCATAGAATATGCATATTTGTGAAAATATTATGTTTCTAGTTTATAGACTTCATAATAACATTTTATATCCTTTATTAAGTCTATAAGAACGTTTGAAAATATTTCAAAGTTGTGTTTATGTCAAAACATCAAATTTTATGTATATCAACTTTTCATGTTTTGGACATACTTGCAAAATACATGAGTTTTCACAATTGGGAAATGCAATTTAAAAATTTCTTTATTTACATGTTTATATTCATATATACAAACATTTTCCCAAGTTTTACTAATTTTGGAGTTGTTTTGTTATTTTCAATTGAATTTACAAAAACGAGTTTTTCAGCAGTTTTTTAGAAACTGTTTATTTGTGTTCAAATATTTATTTCTCTCAATTGGGAAGTGATTTTTTAGAAATTCTTTCTCTAACATATTCATATACATGTCCAGAACATTCCCTAAAAAGTTCATGATTTTTGGAGTTGATTTACTATTTTGAATTGATTTTACAAAGTCAGATACGTAAATTTCCAGAATGCTGAATTTAGGGGTATTTTGGTCTTTTCAGCCTATAACGGCTAGTTTT
>BQKN01057707.1:0-50709 GCA_022839385.1 Asparagus kiusianus | reverse complement strand
CCCTCAAGTTAGTTCTAACCCACACCTTCTTAGTTCTAGACCGCACCATTCTAGTTCTAGCCTGCACTATGTTAGTTCTATCTAGTTCTAGCTCTAATTCATCTTAGTTCTAGGCTCTTGGGCCCTCAAGTTAGTTCTGACCCGCACATTCTTAGTTCTAGCCCGCACTATGTTAGTTCTAGCTAGTTCTACCTCTAATTTATCTTAGTTCTAGGCTATTGGGCCCTCAAGTTAGTTCTAACCCGCATCTTCTAAGTTCTAGCCTGCACCATGGTAGTTCTAGCCCGTATTATGTTAGTTCTAGTTCTAATTCATCTTAGTTCTAGGCTCTTAGGCCCTCAAGTTAGTTCTAACCCGCATCTTCTAAGTTTTAGCCCGCATCATGCTAGTTCTAGCCCGTATTATGTTAGTTCTAGCTCTAATTTATTTTAGTTCTAGGCTCTTAGACCCTCAAGTTAGTTCTAACCCGCACCTTCTTAGTTCTAGTCCGCACCATGCTAGTTCTAGCCCGCACTATGTTAGTTCTAGCTCTAATTCATCTTAGTTCTAGGCTCTTGGGCCCTCAAGTTAGTTCTAACCTGTAACTTCTTAGTTCTAACCCGCACCATGCTAGTTCTAGTCCGCATTATATTAGTTCTAGCTAGTTCTAGCTCTAATTCATCTTAGTTCTAGGCTCTTGGGCCCTCAAGTTAGTTCTAACCCGCACCTTCTTAGTTCTAGTTCGCATCATGCTAGTTCTAGCCCGCTGTAGGCTGTCTAAAAATCATAATAGATAGCTGATCCCCATTAAGCTTCAATGATGAAAGTTACAATCAGATGACTTTTATGTCGACAAATGAAAGCTGCAAATGGAGGATTTTTCACATAGATTGAGAAGAGTTACAATTCAATGATACTTCCGACAACTGATGAAAACTCTATTAAGTGATCTTCACAATCAACAGTGAGAGTTACAATCTGACGACTTTCACACCCTACAACATCTAAGGCGAGGATTACTGAACAATGGTCCTTGCAACGTTCTACAGAAGAGGTTACAAGTCAACTAGCCCCTTCCTAAAACGCGGAACTCATCCTCGCGTTACAACTCTTGAAACGCAGGCGACCCCGCGTTTCCAAGCTACATCAGACGAAATGCGAGCGACCATCGTATTTTTGACATTCAGTCCACACCTAACCCCGCGTCTCAATTCTATGACGCGAAGTTAGGGTCCTGAACTCCAAATTTGACGTTTGACTCATTCAAACAAGAGTCGAACGGTTCCAGAACCGTTTTCCCCACGATCTGAGGAAATCACGCCCACTTAGGAGCAGATTTAGAAGGCAGTTACAACCTCTTATCCACGTATAAAACCTCAACAAACTCAACCGAGTAAGGGGTTGGATTTTTTGGCATCTAAATCACAGTCAGAAGGTTCGGAGGTTGGGATTTTTCCTAGAGATAGGAGGGGCAAATTCTTTAGAGATAGAAGATTTAAATCAGATTCCAAAGATCACATCTCGGAGAATCCTTCAGCAACAGAAAATCTGCTTGGCTATTAACTGAATTTTCGGTTCTAACAACTCTTTTCACAGAGTTCCAACTCGTTCTGAGTTCTAAAAACTCATTAAGAGTTATTTCTCAAACTTACCATAGAAGTTCATTATTCCCACGAGATAAAAGATGGTCAGATCGTTAACGGAGAGCGAATTCGACGCAAGCATTCGAAGGAGGCACTCCATCGCTACCAATAAGAACCCAGTTTTAAACAAAGAGGAGAATCAAATTCGTTCTTCTCTCTTTTGTGACCGAATTGTAATTAAGATCGAAGGAATACAAGTTAATTTTCTTTCACTCTTCTTATGATAAATTTTTCTACGAACAAAAGATGGCGACTCCGCTGGGGACTTGCTTTTCTGACGAAGAAGTGGTGGCGCAATCCGACGTCCACCTCATGGGAGCAACTGTTGAAACTCTCATCATAGGGTTTGACCAAGGTAAATACGAGAAAGCCCTCTCTTCTGGATCGCTTAGCCCCAAGGCTAGGCGTGACGTCCGCAGGATCTCCAAGGAGATCAAACCTGTTGCTGAAACACCAAAGAAAGTCCTCTCCTTTGGCCAAGATTCGTCGAACAGCCCCTCTACCTCAGGAGCGGGCTTAGCTTCTGCCGAACTCGTACAACGAGTTGAACATCCCACATCCGTGTTAACACAACGTGCTACAGGCCACAAACGGCCTATAGAGGAGACGGGCTCCATAAACGCCAACGGTGTTGCTGCCAGGGCTTTGAAACAAGCCAAAAAGAACGCCGCTTGAAGACGGAGAAGATCCATACGACGAGCGCATCTTCGAGAAAGCCGAAATCTGGCCCAACGTGAGGGTCGCGTGTTAGAGGCTTTGCCTGAGCATAGCGTTCCCACTTCGGAACGTACGCTTCACGACAATGAGCCTAACTACGAGCCTCGGCTAATACAGCTAAAACGCAACCCTCAGTGGTGCGTTATTCCTTCAAAATGTAGCCCTCAGAAAGGCGTTACCGAAGATAAACACACACCTCACGTGTGCGTTCAAACGAAACATGACCCTCAAAGGTCTGTTTCAACAACCAAACGCGACCCTCAGGGGTGCGTTCATCCAAAACATGACCCTCAGGGGTCTGTTTCATCATTTAAACGTAGGCCTCGGCCTGATGTTTACAAATCCAAACGCGACCCTAGCGTTTCTCTTCAAGAACGCGACCCTCAAGCGGTCCGCCAAGTTCAAAAAGGTCAACATGGGTTTAAAATCCATGTTCGACAAGAATCAGTCTTACTCTCTCAAGAGCAGGGGGTGCCATCTCCTTCCTCACGCTCAGAAAGAGATCTCTCTCAGGTGTCTGACTTGCGGGAATTGTTATCGAGAGGAAGACCAACTCAGCAAGCAGCTCATTCATGTCAGTGTGAGTGGCTTATATCAGTAGTCCTTTTAGAATATCACTGTTGTACACCTAAGCCTCACAAGTCTGTGTTCGACAGACTGGCTGACGTCGCCAGACCTACCAAGGGACGACATCATTAGAAGAAGAAGGTTTCTGAAGCTGAATATCCTTAGGTCACTATTAACGTGATCGGCAGAGGGAAAGCCTCGCATCCTAGTTCTGACGAGTTGTAAAGAAGTCATTCCCCGACCGTTCGGGAAATTTGTGACGAATTTGAAGGAATATGCCAGCACACCCGGACTCGTACATGAACTATACGCCTGGTTAATTATCGAAGATTAGCCAAGGGGATTACTTCAGATGATGAACATTCAGCAATTGCTGATTCTCAATCATCAAGCTCCGTCATGGCACGAGATACTCCCGTTTACATGACTGGAGGCCCCGAAGACTTAGCCAAGAGGGTTGACGAACATCACGTCATGCTCCAGGCACAACAAGAGACCCTTTTTCAGATGAAGGATATGTTGGCCCAGCTCCTTGCTGAAAAAGGCTAAAGACCGGAATCTTCCCGGAGGACAATATCCAAGGGAAAGCAAAAAAGCACCTGAGCATTCGGATCGCGAAGCTCAGGATATAGAATCTTCTTCTAAAAATGAGAAGGAGATAGAAAGAGAATTGCACCCTCAGTCTACTAAGGTGGACGAGCTAGAAGCTCGCCTCAACACAATCGCCAACGGAAGCGAGCTCCGCGAAGAAGGGGTGGTACGACCTTACCCTGCTGAATGGGACACAACACCCTATCCACCGAAGTTTAAAGCTCCAACCCTGCAACTTTTCGATGGCACAGGGTCACCCAATCAGCACATTTACTACTTCAAGTCTCAGACTAGAGATGTGGTGGCGAACGATGCCATCCTGACCCGACTATTCATCGGTACACTCAAAGGTGTCGCTTTTGAGTGGTTTATGAAACTGCCTGTCGGATCCATCCAGAAATGGGTAGACCTGGAAAGGCTTTTCTTAGCCAGGTTCTTTGAGGACGACATGAAAGTCTCAGTCCCGACTCTTCTAGCCACTAAACAAAGGAAAGGAGAGTCCATCAAGGTGTATGTTGAGAGATTCCGCAGCATGGCACTGCGATGCCCGTCAGGTATGACTCAATCAACTTTGGTTGAAACTTACACGCACAACTTGCAGACCCAGCTCCCCGCTCAGATGGGGGGTGGCGGAATATCACTCCTGGAAACAGCTGGTTTCGCAGGGAGAACAAGCCGAAGAAATCGTTGCTCGTGTCAAGGCTGAAGAAATTCCCCAACCGAAGCCGCAACAATAGCGCAACCAACATAATGCTCATCAATCCAAGGGGAAGGAGATTCTGGCCGCTGACACCAATACACGGGCATCACCGGCTAAGCAAAACAAGATGCCGAACCCACAAAGAGCACCCAAGCAGTATTCGTTTAAGGAAGAGCATGTGGACATCCTGTTCTAGTTACTTCGGAAGAACAACAAGCTGCAGCTTCCCGAAATCAGAAAACCGGATGAGGCAGGAAAAGTCGATGACCCTAATTACTGTCGTTATCACAGGTTCCTGGGCCACCTTACTAGAAAATGCTATGTCTTCAAAGACATTCTACAAAACCTGGTAAATGCGGTCCAGTTTGATGACTTCCCTCCGGTAGCAACCGCGAACGGCGTCATTCCCATCCACAAGGGGGAAATACGTCTGAAAAATACTGACTTACACAGTTAGAAGGACAGGGGGTTGGTACCTCTCACTACCCCAAAAGGGGAGATCATGTGGGTCCATCCTGACCTGGTTGAAGATCAACAATGGATGAAAACCACATCCAAAAAGAAGGGAGGAAAGGCTAAGTCATCCAACATGATTAGCCCCTCTATTAATGAGAATGATGATCATCTCAAACTTCTTACCGACTCAGAGGAAGAGATGATTGCCCTGGCGGCATACCCAGGAGGTAATCCTGGCAATCGATCAGGAAATGCTTACTTGAGGGATTACGACCAGAATGCTCAAGAAGCTGAAGAACAACCCCAAGACACTAGGGGTTCTGTACCAAAGAAGCCGGTTGATAAGGGGAAACAGAAGGAGATCCAGTTCAACAAAAATCTTCACCAGGAACCCGGGGAGTCGAGCGCTCCCTTCCAATTCAATGTCATGATGCAGCTGTCACGCCCCGCTTCCAAAATACCCGGGAATCGGAACGTGAACAAGCCCGCGACGTATTAGATTGAGAAGAAATATACACTATTATTTTTTTTCTTTTCTTTTCTTTTCTTCTCAACCTAATACGCTAAGCGTCTGGAAAAAAAAATAATATACGAAGTCACAGGTCCCCGATCACACATAGCAAGAGTATAATGAACAACTCAGAATGGAAAAGATACATATCACAAATAGAATATCATCCAGGACACAGAGTTGGGTCAAACACGCCCTTATTACAAACAGTTCAACTAAAAATATAAAAATACATAGTCCAATAGGAATAAAAGAAAAGTACTGCTAAAACAACTAAATCCAACATCAGACTAAAGTAAGGTTCTGCAAAAGAGATCTAGCACTCATCAACTACTACAGAAATAAAAGTCTAAGCTTCAGGTTATTCTTCTGATCCATCTGGAAGACCTTACTGCTGCAAATCATCTGGCTCCTGTACTATTCCGAACTGAGGCTGCTCATCTCCTAAATCTGACGTCACCAGAGAAAACAGGTGTACGTCAGCGTGTGCAACACACGGCAAGATCCCACAGAGAGAAATAGGAACGATCGAACGACCAAAGCAAAACAGTGATAATAATAATAAAAGAAGCATGCTACTGGAATACTAATAATCTAAATGCAATCTACCACTAGAATATAATAATCAGGAGTATCCAAGAAAGTCAACCAAGTAACAAGTCAATCATGCAGCCAACAATCAGAATAATCATCCAAGTAACAAGGTCATACACTAGATGAAATTAATACTTAAAAATCTACAACTCGAGACGTAGTACGTCGAACGAAATAATCCAAACAAGGAAACCCTCATATATATACCATATGTCTAAAATTGTAGATAATTAAATATTAATCCCGATCTATGTATAAAAGAAACACAACATGCCTACATCTCACAAGAATCCATAATCATCTCAAGTAACAAGGTCATGCAACCAGCCATTCCATAACAGGTCACTGGTACAAATCTCACACAGAGTCAACATTCATATCATCTTCTAACTGATTGTTCGCACATCATCCAAGCAAATAAATTCATGAACCAAAGTAGCGACACCGATCTACTTTGACTCAACAAACCAACCCCAGTGGCGACACCGATCCACTGATACGAGCCTGGAAGACATATCAACAACTATATCCAATCACATGAACAAAGACTTTCCCACCCCTAACTCTTCTTGATTTTCTAAGTCAACACAACACATGTCTCTAGGTCACACAAGGCCACTATGGTCATGACTGCTAATGATTTTCAATCACATCAAGGCAATAGTAATGTAACAATTCATGTGCAATAATATCATGACATATCATGTAATAATGATTTGTTACAGTATATATATATATATATATATATATATATATATATATATATATATATATATGAAAATAGTAATATTATAATGCACTAGAAATGATGAAGAAGAAATCCTTCAATCAAGTCCGATGATAGATAGATCGATGCAGAATAAAGAAATAACTACTAACCGTCGAAAAGGAAGTATACACGCTAAACAAGGAAGCGATCCAACCAAAGAAAATATAGAAATTAATCATAAGTATAATGACAACATAACAAGGAATCCTACGACGTCAACGGGGAGAATCTCAAGATCTAGTTCCATTGTAGATAGGTCGGCACAGGAAACGAGGAGCGACTTCGGATTCAATTTCGAATAATTGAGCAATAGTATGAATGAAAGAGTCTAAACAATTCATTCTAGGTGTAGAGGGGCTCAAATCAGGATTGTCAATAAATCAGGACGTTAATCTCCCCTCCCTATTTTAGTGAGAATGGCGAAATCGCCTACAAGAATAAAGTCGGTTCATCTCCACAATTTGGAGGATATCAAGGCGTATAGCCGACACAGGAATGAAACCAAATACATAGGCACAAAGGTCATCCACCGCAATGATACACAACCATAAATGAGTCAACGAATACAATACAAGGCCATCAATAATATACAAGGCCGTCAATTAATTATACAAGATCACAAATAATAATCATTTGCCGACAGCGAATTGCAAAGCAAACCTGTATGGAATTCTAGGCTAATGCATTCAAGCATAAGTATAAAGAAGCACGATATAGATGTGATATCAGACCATAATACGAATCAAATGAGTAATCACATGAAATATAATTACGAGACTCAATATGACATGACTGTATGTGATAACTATGAATCGGACGTGCATGTATAGTATAATAAATTCTTTTAAAATATCTATTATTATAATTACTCAAAATAAACCATTTAATTTTAAACTAACCTTTAAAAATAATTAGCTTATTAATTCCAAATAATCTTTTACAAAATAATTTCCTTTAAGTTATTCCTAATCTTCTAAATTAATAAATTCATAAATTCAAAAATAAGATAAATTCTCATTAATTCAAAATATTCTATTTTCCCAAATAATTTCTTTTAAATTATATTTATCATTCTAAAATAATTTTTCCACAAGATAATTTCTAAAAATTATTATAATTATTCTAAAAATACTATTTATCACCTAATTACAATTTATTTAATATTATTCATCAAATCCACACAGATAATTAAATCATAAATTAACATAAACAGATAATTCCCAATATCATTCAACAAGTCCACGTAGATAATTATTAACAGATCTAAAATTGCTAAAAATTCATAATAACTAGGAAAATATAGATCTGAGCAAGCGGGATCTTGCCTCGGGTTCGTCGAAGGTCTGATTGATGACGGATCTGAGCCGAGGGAGGCTGGACAGCGGGCAAGGGGTGGTGATGTAGGTGGGGAAGAGTGCGAGAGGGCTGTCGTTGGCGACTGGTTCAATAACGAGGCGAGGACAATGGCGTGGTCGGCGTTAGGAGTCACAGGGAGCTCGAGAGGGGGCTGTTGGGTGGTGCTGGATGCGGGCAGGGGAAAGGCGGAGCTCGGGCGGCGACTGAGGTGGCGCAGCTTAGGGAGGCTGACGGCTGCGGGGTTGGCTGGGGCGGCGAGGCTTGGGTTCGGGCCTGGATCTGGCGGCAGCGGGAGACGCGGAGGTGGGGACGTGCGCGGAGGGGCTGGTAGAGGTGGGGTTCGAGTTTGGGTGGTCGACGAGGTGGAGGGGTAGCGGCGGCGAGTCGAGCTCAGGCGAGGGCAGATCTGGACGGGGGAGAGTGATGAGGAGGAGCAGCGGGGGCTGAGCTGATGGCTGAGGTGGAGGAGCTCGAGCGGCGAGCTGGGCTGGCGGATTTGGGCGCGGTCGACGGGGTCTGAGGAGATGGGTTTCTTTGGGGGTGAGGATGAAGAAGAAGGGGGAGAGAGATGAGGAGTGAGCTGGATAAATAATAGAGGAGAGAGAATGAGGGTGGGATTTCTTTTGAGGGGAGAGAGAGAATCAGATGAGATTTTGTAGAGAGGAAAAAAAAAGCTCGTGAGTGAGAGAGAGAGCACGAGGGATTAAAAAAAGAAGAGGGAGAAACACGAGGAGGGGATTGCGGGAAATGAGGAGGAAATTAAGGAGTGGGTAAGGGAGAGAGAGAGAGAGAGTAACTGATACAAGGAAACCAGAGAAAAAGCCAGATAAAAGACTGACTGTCGTGCTGATCACCTGATAGCTATAATAGAGGTAGGGAATAATGGTGCAAGCTAAAAATACATATAATTAATAACAATAATAATAATAACAATAACAATATAAATAATCAATATTAATTTTAAAAAGTTTTCACCGTAACAATTTAATTTATAATTAGCAAAATCATCAAAATATTATAATACTGTATTTTTAAATCGTAGAAAATTGAGAAAAATACAAATACACTTTTAGAAAAATAATATTTAATATTTAAATACCAGAAAATTTTATTCAAATCAAAATCGAAAATCAGGGTCCTTACAGCAGCTGGCCAACATACCGGCCAGGATTACTCTATATGAGCTCCTAAGGTTGTCCAAAACTACTAAGGAAGCTCTGATTGAGACATTAAAGAATACGGAGGGCTTTATTACACAAGTCGCTCCAATCCCTGAAGCTTCCAAAGACCAACCTTGCCTGCAATGCCTACAAGCAGCGAGAAGTTTACCTTGCATATCATTCACGCAGGAAGACATGCAGGTCAAACACAAGCATGACAGACCGCTGTACTACACGGGGTATATCGGATTCTCCGAAATCAGTCGTGTCCAAGTTGACCCGGACTCAACGCTTAGCATCATACCCTATAGGGTCATGCAGGTCTTAGGAATTCCTATGCACCGATTGAACACCACTCAGACCATTATCTTCGGTTTCAATGCCAACAGCACTCGGCCCCTAGGAAAGATCAAGCTCAGATGTCAGATTGGACCTGTTATATCATAGACACGCGGACACGTTTTACAATCTATTGTTGGGACTACTATGGATTCATGCAAACCATATTATCTTGTCTACCCTACATCAGGTCATGAAGTATGCCAATGATGAGGGAGAAGTCCAAACCCTGATTGCAGAAAAGTACCCTTTCCGAGGGGTGGAAAATTTCCATACAGATTCGGTTTTCTACTTAGAATCCCAGGAGAAAGAAGACGTTGATAGTGGCAATGAAGCAGATATCGAGCCGGATCCTGAAGAAGACTGTCCGTGGGAGTTAAACTTTGATGTAATTGGTCAGGATGAGAATAATAATAATGTACGAAGAGAGAACGATTATAATGTAGGTACAAACACATGGCACACATTGTGTGCAGAGGCATCCCTCACGTTGCCAATCAAGTCATCATTCGCTTCAGATGAAGAAGCAGAAGATGCACAAAAGGCTTTCTTCAAAGTCCCGTCCAAAAGAAAAAGGGCAGAGGCCGATCCATTTTGGTAAAGTTAAACCCGAACCACTCAAACGGGGAAGTTCAGAAAAAGATGATGGAGTTCCTCAATTCCATTACCACGAACCTAATTCCGTCTGATTAATGAAATGAATAGGGTATAACTTTGACGAAAAACATGATTTAAATTTTCGGAAAGGAAGACAAACACCGATTCGAATGTCTCTAACCCCCGAAGGAAAACCTCCGGATTATTATCAAAAAACCGGAAGGGGTGTGGGCTACGTCACAACTCTCTCTGTTTCAGAAAATAAAATAAGTAATTATTTGCATCAGGACCATTCATCTGGAACGTCCTCATGGGAATCCGACATCAGTGTCAGACCTTTCTTTAAAAGTTTGACCGTGAACATGGTTTCAACTAGTCATCCAGATGCAGACGCAGGGGGTGACGAAGAATTGATCGAATCAACCAATGACCCGTGAATCAACCGTCTTAACATATTATGGGATATGCGTTTCGAACAACGCGAACCGCCTACTGAAGATAACGTAATCCAGGTCAACATGGGGAACGAATCCGACCCTAAACCGATCTTCAAAAGCGAAAGCCTATCACCATCCGAGAAAGATGACCTTATATCTCTCATTAGAGAGTATATAGATGACTTTGCTTGGAATTATGAAGATATGCCTGGCCTAAATCCAAAAGTAGCCATGCATCGTCTTAACATAGATCCGGACGTAAAACCCATTAAGCAACAACAACGCAGGTTTCGTCCAGAGATCATGAAATCAATTGAGTCAGAAGTTAAAAAGCTTATAGACTCGGGCTTTGTCAGAGAGGAACAACACCCGGATTGGGTAGCCAATATTGTTCCGGTCCCTAAGAAGAACGGTAAGGTCCGTATATGCATTAATTTTCGTGACATTAACGCAGCTTGTCCAAAAGACGAGTTTTCTCTTCCCATCACTGACGCCATGATCGACAATACTTGCGGATATGAAAGGATGTCTTTCATAGATGGATTTTTCGGGTACAATCAAATCAAGATGTATCCTGAAGACGAAAAGTATACTGCGTTCAGAACTCCACTGGGGGTGTATTGCTACACAGTGATGCCCTTCGGCCTGAAAAACGCAGGTGCAACTTATCAACGTGCAATGAACGCCATCTTTCACAAACATCTGCGTAAGAAGATAGAATGCTACGTTGACGATATAGCAGTAAAAAGCCAACATAAAGGTGATCGTCTTACAGACTTAAAGACAATGTTTGATATCATGCGAGCACACCAGCTGAAGATGAACCCGACAAAATCGTTCCTTGGAGTATCAAGTAGAAAATTCCTGGGATTTATCGTCACATCCAAGGGAATTTCTCTTGATCCAGAGAAAGTGCGTGCTATCCAAGACATGCCGCCGCCAAAGAATCTCAAAAAACTCAGAGGTTTACAAGGCAGACTGGCCTACAATGATCAAGGGCAAGAGTGATAAACACGTAAAATATGCATTATCTTAGTGTGTTTCAAGCATGATTTACGAGTGTTTAATGCATATTTCGTGTTTAGATCGAGGATACTGCTGTGGTTCGTGTTCTTATATGTATGTATTGGCTCAAGATTGAAAGATTTGATGATCGTTGGAAGTTATACAAGAGTTTGAAGCAACAACAAGATTTCGAAGGCATGGTTCATGAAGAAAATAGATGCATGAGTATGAAGAACTGGAATTTCGACCATGATGAAATTTGAATTCGGAAAAACTCAAAAGATGAAAGTTGTAGATCTCTTCAACAGGTTTCCAACGCGATTTAAATCACCTCATTCCGAGGTCGGACGCAAAAGTTATAGCCAAAATACCGAAAACTGAAGAAACATGCACAAAATCAGCAAAACAGCCCCTACCACACCCTGGTGTGGTGCAGACCACACTGGTGGCGCGGGAATTAGTTAATTTCCAGATTTTTGGGGACATATAAATAGATGTTTTGACTTAGGGTTTTGGATATCTTTTGTTATGTTCTTTTAGCCATCAATTAGCAATTGTTTTGGAGTTCAAGTATTGAAGAAAAACATTAATCTCTTGTAGAAGATTGGATTGCAAGTTTTGATTTTGAAGATCTCAATTGAAAGACGGGTTAATTCTTTCCTCTCTTTGATTTATTTCTTCTTATGATTGATTTGCATAATTATTTGATGTATTCTCTTATCCCAATCATGTGTGAGTAGTTTTCTTGTCTAGGATTGGGAAAGAACCCAACTTTTTGGTGATTGATGATGAATTGATATAGGTTCTTGGTGAAAGTTTAAATCTTTGAACTTAATTTCTTGTGTTTTAATCTTGTTGATTCGCTTGATCACCGTATTAGCAATCATAGGTAATTAATTGAAGGACTGAAAGGTGAAGATTAATACCGGATCTCTAGAGATTAAGCAGGGAGCTCGAACCACGAAAGTAGGCTAGATTCCTTGGGGATTTGATTTGGATTAGCATAAAGCTTAATGGGTTTAATTTAATCTTGATTCCACGAAAGTAGGTTAATTGAGATTGATTAGGCACGATCTTTAGACCTTGAAAGAGGCTTTAGATTAATTTAGGCTAATTCACCCTTTCTAGATTAAACCAACACCAAGAATTGAAATAATTCATCATTGACACCTAAGTTGTGGTGAAAACCCAATCCTAGTCCTTCATTATATTGAATTCCATCCGATTAGTTGTTTATTTTATTTCTTTTATTAAATATCTTCTAATTTACTCTTTGATTTAGCTAGTTGATAACGTAAAATTTGGTAATTAACCCTAGTCCCTGTGGGATCGACCTTGATAGCTACAACGAGTCTGTGCGCTTGCAGATTTGCCCTATCAAAGAGCAAGCCATCTACTACTTAAACATGACTATGATGGGAGCCGAGCATCGGTATAATCCGGTCGAAAAAGAATATCTCATCTTGATATTCGCAGTTCAAAAGATGCGACATTACCTAGTTGGACAAACAATTCATGTCATTTTAAGGTAAATCCCTTAAGAGTTCTGATGACAAAACCATCGTCTCTAAACTGTCGGCTCGCAAAATGGGCCATCCTCTTATCACAATATGATATGTAATTCATGCCCCAAAAAGTAGTCAATGGTTAAGCGTTGGCAGACTTCTTAGCTGATCACCCGGTGCCAAGAATATCTAAGTTGTATGAAGAATTGCCCGACGAAGTCGTTGAAGCTTGTGTCACTCGAGAAGCTATACAAGTGTGGAGATTGTTCTTCGATGGTGCATCCAGAGCAAATCCTCATGGAGCAATTATAGCAGGAGTAGAGGTAGTGTTCATCTCTCCAAACGGTCACGTGATCCCAATAGTATTTTTCCTGATCGAGCCCTGCACCAACAATGTAGCCGAGTATAATGCTCTGCTATTAGGAATGTAATTTGCTGAAGAACTTAATATTCGACATCTTGAGGCTTACGGTGACTCTCACTTAATCATAAATCAAGTCCGAGGGGAATACGAAGTGCGTCACGAGGATCTGATCTCGTACTACTTCGCAGTGCTAAAGCAAGCTAAGAAGTTCGAAGGTTTCTTTATTGAGTATATTCCGCGAGCTCAGAATGCTTATGCAGATGCTTTAGCCTCATTGGCGACCTCATTAGCATTGCCCCCGGGGACCGACACTACGATTCCTGTCACGGGATGCAAATTATATTGTTCTAAGCTTCCTATAGAGGAAAACCCAGACAGAACAATGACAGGAGAAGTCTGTACAACCTCGATGGAGCTTGAATCTTGGGATTGGCGATTCCCGTACATCGACTATGCCATATACAGAATTTTTCCCGATGACCTTAAGAAAGCGACCCCTATCAAACGAAAGGCTCTCCGATTCTATTACGATGCAGTTTCTCAAATCCTGTATCGTAAATCATATGATAGAGTTTTGCTTCGATGCCTCTCTCGGAAGGAAGCAAAAGAGGCCCACAAGGAAGCTCATGACGGAATGTACGGAGCTCATTAGCCTGGAGCTAAGTTAGAAGATCGCCTCCGACGAATCGGTTATTACTGGCCAAGGATGTTCTCAGATGCAGTTGATTACGCTAAACATTGTCACGCATGCCAAATACATGGGGACTTTATCCACCAAGCACCAGGTAACTTACATCCCATATCTACATCTTGGCCATTTGAAATGTGGGGTATGGATATCATGGGACCAATCTCGCCTCCGACTTCTAAAGGGCACCGGTTCATTCTGGCCATAAGCGATTATTTCTCCAAATGGGTAGAGGCAATCCTACTGAAAGAAGTCAAGACTTCGAATGTAATTAAGTTCATCAAACATCACGTCATCTATCGCTTTAGAGTTCCGAGACGGATAGTTCACGACAACGGGACATAATTCGTCAGTTTTGGGTTTTAGAGATTTTGTGATAAATTTAGGATCCAAAGTATTACCTCTACGGTATATTATCCACCGGCAAACGGTCTCGCAGAAGCCTTTAACAAGACCATCGTGAAACTTCTCAAAGAGTTCGTCTCTAAGAGTCGACGTGATTGGGACGAAAGACTCGGCGAATGTTTGTGGGCCTATCGCATAACGGTGAGGACCCCTACAAGAGCTACGCCGTTCTCTTTAGTATACGGCTGCGAAGCTGTACTACCACTAGAGATTCAAATCACTTCCCTAAGAGTCGCGATTACAACTGGAATGACAGAAGGAAGAGAAACATCAACGACGTCTTCAAGAACTTGAAGCATTAGATGACAAACGACTTCAAGCTCAGCAACAGATCGAGTTGTATCAAGCCCGGATTTCCAAATCCTACAACAAAAAGGTTAAAGAACGGATTTTCAATAAAGGCGATTTAGTTTTGGCCAACAGACGACCCATGATAATGACACACAAAACCAAAGGGAAGTTCAATCCTAAATGGGAAGGGCCCTTCGTATTAGAATCAGTTTATTCGAATGAAGCTTATCGCCTTATCAATCAAAAAGGAGACAGGCACATGATGCCAATTAATGGGAAGTTTCTTAAAAGATACTTTCCGTAAATCATGCAGCCCCCTGAACTCCAGCCGAGTCAGGCTGGGGGTTACTAATTCATAGTGTATTTTGGGAATAAATGTTTAATTTTCCTGTCTTGTATGTCGTCATGTTAACATTACACCTCTGACGATTGAAATTTTCTGGAATTATTCTAAGTAGCAATAAATAGAATTTCGATTTTATACTACACTTATAACATTCACATTACTTTTCATTGTCTTGAATTAGAATTCGACAAAAGAGATGATGAAAGGCAAAATGATATCATTTTCATTCAATATTGTTAATTTGAATACAAAGTGACGATGATCAAAATAAAAATGATACAAAATTCCTTAGGCAAAAATAGTACAAAATCTAAGCATCAGGATTCATCAATTTAAAGGACTTCAGCCTGGACTTGAAAGCGGAAAGTTTCTTTTCGTGAGCTGCTCGGACTTGTTCTTAAATTTCCCTTCTGAGTTCTGCTTCAATAGGGGCAGGAGCAACAATGTCTCTTCGAATCCTCTCAGTCGTGTGGAGCGTGCGGCAAAAATCCGTATAAATGAGACCACTTTGAAGCTCAAGCCCTCTTCTAACATCCTCATACTGAGCCAACTGGGCTTTCTTCTGGTCCAACTCAGCTTCTAATTAAGCGATAGCTTCTTCAGTGGCACGGATTTTGGAAACAATACCTTGGATATCAGTATATGCTTGAGTATGCTGCTTCCGTAAAGTGGTTATACGGGCCTTTTTGTCAGACAAGTCCTTGCGAAGCGTCCCTTGGTGATGTGCCTTCGAGATTGTAGCCAAGGAGAGAGCCGGCTCCACTTCAGTTTCTAGATTGGTTCGCTACAGCTCTTTGAAAGATGCCAACTATGTTTCCAGGACGATGACACCCCGTTTACAGTGTTCAGCCCATGACACATCACCCTTATCCCTGATTTTATCTAAACATTTGGTCAGAATGGGTTCATAATCCTCAAAAGAAGCAGCCCCAACACTGACAATACCTATAGTCGTCTGTATCCAGTGCTCTAATTCCTCAATCAGTTTCTTCAGAGCTCTAGAGCGTGGAGGAGGAACAGTTGGATAGATCGGATCTGCATACTCATCCCTAGTAGGTGGAGGAGCAACCTCGGAAGGATGACCTTCATATACACCTTGGTCCCGGATGAGAGGAGGAGAAGCAGATTCAGAACCCTCGACAGGCAATATCTCTTCGGATCCAGCATCCTCAGGAATAGAAGGGATCGATTGGAGCATTTCGTCCTCTTTATTCGTTAAACGCGTAACAGGCGCAGACTTCATCGCGTCCCCCATTAATTTGGCCCTCTTGGAATTTTTAGCAACGACAGGTATTTGTTTACGAACTCTCCTGTCGTATTCGCCTTCCCCGGCAGCAGAAAGAGCCTTCTTACCTGATCTCAAAGAACGAGGTTCAGGAATAGGCGCTTCTGTAGGAATTTCCTCAACCGCCTTGTCTTTAGGAGAGTCAGCAATCGACGACCCCTCTTCAGCCCCCGTAGGAACCTCTTCTTCAGAAGTTTCAACAGTGGGTAACTCCTTCGGGGCTTTGACTGCTCCGTCTGCTTTTCGTTCCCAGGAAAGATACTCTTCTATTCCTGGTAAATAGGTCTTGGTAGAACCGCTTCTCGATTTATATAACTCCCGAATCTCGTTTATGCATGAAGTATAGATGTCATATTCTGGGATTCGAGATGCTTCATCAAACCAATGGCAAAAATCCGCAACAGTAGAACAGCCAGGTGGCGAATTGGGTAAAGTAAAGTGCGCATGGGTCCCTTCGACAGAGAAGAAGTACCATGCGCGAGCTCCCTCGTACAAATTTCCAACTTAAGCCAACTCCGGGTTAGGATTGTCAACATAAAGTTGGTCATATCCAAATTGTCTGGCGAATCTAGAAGGTATGTAAGGCTCAATGATGCACTTCTCCCTCAAGCGATAGACCAGATAGCCCAACCTGATCATAAGAAGCCATCTAAATATGCCCTCTTCTAAAGAAGACGAGCCCTAAAAAAGCACATCTATGAAGCGGGCATTCTCTTCATCAGCTCCGTCAAAATTAGGAGCGCAGCAGAAAATTCTGTAATTGTCTCCCCGAGACAAAAGCTGTCGAGCCCTGACTACGTAGGAATTAGTCCACGTGGCCGACTCCAATCTCTGTACAAAGGGAACGTAAGCGTCATCGCCCTCAGATACCCCATCATCAACGAAGGGTAATGTAGCACGAACCAGGCCACCAAGTACGTATATGGTATTGGTATACATGGTTAAGGAGCTTTCCCGGCTTTCTTCCCAGCAGCCTTAATTCCCGAGGCGCCGAGAAGTTCGGAGGTCAACATCCTTAAGCCACTCTATACGCAGCTTACCATAGCAGTGAGAAGGCTCACAGGTCTCCCATGCGCTAACAGAACAGCTGGGTACACAACCTCAGCTAATATCGCCTCTGCTGGTTTCAACGGTACTACACACCGCTTCAACCAGATCATGAAGAAGCCAGCAAGAAGAGCCGTGTCAGAAATAGGAGTTGTGGCCTGGTAGTGAAAAATTTCAAATTTAACACCAGCCTCGAAAATCATCCTCCACATGCTATGTCTCGTAAGTAGCGTTGGAAGCCTTAATTCGGGCTTTGGCATCCTTAGGAGAAATGGTAGCAACACGAGATACAGCTACACCTTTCTGGTTTAAGTTCTGAAATAGGTAGTCCGCCCACGCAGTATGCATAATACCCCCTCCGCGCATTCTGATGACTTGGGCACATATATAGAAGTGGCATATCAATTCCCAGAAAGTAGCGTAAATTTTTGGGTGCGCCACCCTCAACAGGGAAAGCTCCTCGGTGGTAGGGATGAATTCTTCGTATGGCATTCTACCAAACGGCAACCCCGATACTGTTTGCATCTCATGGAGAGCAAAATCTAACTCTCCTATAGGTGTAAAGAAAGTACAACTGTCCGGGTTGTATCTCTCCAACATAGCAAAAAAAATGTGATAACTTTGCACAATCTCACGACGAGTAGCTAACACGGGAATTGTGAGACCCGATTGAGCGAGCGGTTCCTTAAGCTCATCAAGAACGAAGTCAACCATAAGGGTCCACCAACCTCCTTCTCCAGAACAAACCCATCCTGGGGATCTGAACATCTGAGTGGAGAATTCACCCTGAGCTGTAATGAATTGATGAATAAAGATATTCGCTGGACGCGGCACCTCTGGAACAAGATTCTTCTTCTCAAATAGGCCGGGCCTCAACCCCTTGAGTTGTCCCCCGATTTGTGTACAAGCTCGTCAACTAAATCCAAGCGACACATTCTCTTTCTCCTTGACTATGTCAAAAGTCAAACCCCGGCGACAGCTCACATTCAAGAAGTAGGAGAGTGGATACATCCTCTTCATATTTGGGAGGAAAAAGAAGCGATTATCGACTCTCCGTAGCAGCTTTGAATCTTCTACATGTATGAGGCGGTCATCGATTGCTATACGATCTCCGAATATGAATGTGGGTTTGGGAAACTGATCACGACCGATAGGGGTCTCTATGTCCAAGTCAGTGATCAAAGCCCTGAGAGTAGAGCATCGGGGGAATCGGATCATGTCTGTTCTCTCTGCGTCAGGAAAAGTACACAACGGGATCCTATTTTGAAGACTGAAAACTTCGCTTGCGTCAGGTCCGCCAATGTGCCCAAAATGATGCTCCTGTGAAAGTGGTACATTTGGAAAGAACACTGCAAAGCCAAAAGTAAAGATTAGTAGTTAAATCAAGTTGTTGACATGAATACAAACACAAAGGATAAGCCTCGTGCTGAAAATCTCAAACGCGAGAGTCGAACTTCGTGTTGAAAAACTCAAACGCGAGAGTCGAGACCCACGTTTAGAATTCAAAACGCTGGAGTCAACACCGCATTTTATGATGAACGTGGAGTCCCAACTCCGCGTTTTCATTAAAAATGAGTCATCTTCCTCGTTGTCAAGAACCCATTTAGGGTTTTCAGAGAACTTGTCAAAGCAAGTTATTTTTATCACCACTTACCACGATAGGGAGGCCCCCATGACGGCGACAGTGCCGATGACATTCCCGCAGGAACAAGAACACCACCGGCGTCCCCAACCGACGACGTTTCGGAAGTCGCTCCAGCAACTTTCTTGGAGCTAGAACCCACTCTTCGTGAAGCCATTGATATAATCGGTCGGAGAAGGCGTCGTCGGTCAAGGAAGATGAAGTCCGTCGGAAGTATCGTCGAAATCCAACGAGAAGTCCTCGTTCTTGGAACTAACCAAAAATAGAAAGAGTCGAATGACTCTTGACATGACCACTCAGGTCTATTTATAACAGCCGTCAAGCTGTTAAGATGGTACGTGATTCTAGGAGAGAATTCCGACTATTTTCGAAACATCGTACTTCGCGTTTTTGAATAAAGTCAGTTAAGACTTTAATCTTAACGTAAGTTCACTTCCGCGTTCAAATCCCCGAATGCTAGACCAACGTTACGAAGGTTCTTAACATTGCGTTTCGAATCTCAAACGCAAAGGCCACCTTTACGTTACAATTCTTCCATGAAGAATCTACACTTGTGTTTTCAAACATGACACTTATTCCCCAAGGTCATGAATCCTTTTAACAGAGTGTCAATCAAAACCTCTATATCTCCTCAGCAGAATCTAAATCCTCATCAGGTTAATATTACACCTCAGACGATCATCATCCCCATAGAGTTTAAATTTAGCTGGCATCAATACCAATACGGCTATAATTCCTCTGTCAGAATCCACTTATCAATTCTTATCAATGGAACGATAAGTCTCCAAAATTACTCAAATCATGGTCAGTTTATTAACTCTCCGCAGCAGAGTAGTAAATAACCAGTTTATCAACTCCTTTCAATGGGGTGATAAAATTCTCCAAATCTTGTTCAAATCACAAGTGATACAATTCATCGCTTTGATAATAAAACATTTAGCAATCCTAAAACATTTAGCAATCCTCCCCAGCGAGACGCTAAAATATCTTCCCCACAGATGTCATGTTAAAATCACACCTCTGACAAAATCAACTTATCGACTCTCCTCAATAGAGCGATAAGTCCTCAAAATTGCTCCGATCGTAATTTCTCTCATGTCATGTTAAAATCATACCTCTAACAAAATCAACTTATCGACTCTCCTCAATAGAGCGATAAGTTATCAAAATTGCTCCGATCGTAATTTCTCTCATGTCATGTTAAAATCACACCTCTGACAAAAATCCACTTATCAACTCTCCCCAATAGAACGATAAGTCCTTAAAATTACCCCGATCACAATATCTCTTCTGTTACGTTAAAATTACACCTCTGACAAAATCAACTTATCGACTCTCCTCAATAGAGCGATAAGTCCTCAAAATTGCCCCAATCGCAATATCTCTTCTGTTATGTTAAAATTACACATCTGACAAAATCAACTTATCGACCCTCCCTAATAGAGCGATAGGTCCCAAAATTGCCCCGTTTGTAATATTTTTATCACGTAATATCGTACCTCTGAATAAATTAATCTATCAACTCTTTTCAATAGAGCGGTAGGTCCACAAATTTCTGTTATGTTAACAAGATACCTCTAACAGTTCCAACCCTTTTGAACCTTTTAATTCTTCTACGTAAGAGTAACAAGTGTTCATATACCTATCCCCAACAGTTAAAAAATTTTCTGAAGTTATCTTAAATGATAATAGAGAGAATTTTCTAAGTAAGGGCTATTGCGGGAATCTATGCTAAGTCAGCATTACATCTCTAGCATTTCTCATGATTTGTAGCTTAAGATCAAAACATGACAAATGTAAGAAATATCACTTTTTATTCAAAAGCCAAAAGAAAGTGATACAGAACAAATTTGTTCTTGTTAAAAGAAAAATTACAAGGGCAAAATTCACTCGCGCATCAAATCGAAAGAGATGAGTTGAGTCTTGACTTTAGTTAACTCCTTCTCGTAATTAGCTCGCACCATGGCTTCAGCCTTCGCCCGGAGTTCATCCTCACTTGGTATGCTAATGGTCGCCACCTCATTCCTGGCATGTTCCAGAGCTTGAGCCTACATGTGATACTCCAAAACACCGTTTGCATTCTTGGTGCTGAGGATATTGACGATGTTCTCTTCACGAGATAGCTGAGCCTTTAGTCGCAGCACTTCAGCTTCAGCCTCAACAAGCCTTGTACGAAACAAGTTCATAGAAGCAGTTGAGAGTTCTAATTCCTCTCGTCTCTGAATATTATGCTCGCGAAGCTCTGCAACCTGACGCTCTCTTTTAGCCAAGTCCCGCTCTATCGCTTCTCGGCGAGCCACTTCTGCAACTTGAAGGCCAACCAAGGTTGACACAATTTGTGGCTGAAGTTCTTTGCGACCCAATGCTTCAAAATGCTGTAACTGTTCTTCCAAACGAAGAATAACTTCGGAACAACGCTCGAACCACTGAGTGTTCCCCACACTTCTAACTCCATTTAAGCCTGTCTCCAAAAGAGGTCGGAAGGAGTTAAAAGTTCCTTGACCACTCACCACATATTTAATTACTTTCTTCGCGAGGTTGTTCAAATACACCAAAGAAATTTGAAGGAATTCAGGTGCGCCCGCGAGACTTGAAACAACACTCGAGGATACTCCCCTAGCCATTGAGATTGGTTCAGGTGATCTAGGTGCTGAAGCTGCAGAAGCAGTCGAAATATTCAATTGCGAAGGACTTGAGGTCAAAGCCATCATTGCCCTAGCCTGAGATGTGCTCGGTCGTGCCTTTGTTGGTGTAAGTGAAATCTTCATCAATGCTGCAGACGAAACAGCTGCTGTGGAAGAGACAGGTAAGGGCTGCTCCTGGGTAGGAACTGACACCTGCACGAGCTGCTGTTCCGGGGAGGAAGTCACAGAAGTAGTCTCAGGCAATGCTACCGGTGAAGCAGCTGTCGTGGATGAGTCAGGCAAATGTTGCTCTTGCAAAGGAGCTGACACCTATACAAACTATTGCTTCGTAGGAGGAGAAGCAGTGGTAGTCTCGGGAGGAGGTGAACCTGCACGAAAAAAGTTCGGAACGCGGAAAGAACGTGCGGAAGAATTCGAGGAAAACTAGGCTTACCAGAGATGTGAAAAGGAGTATAACCAGATACTTTATCGGATGGGACCTTGGGAGTATCATCAAAAGTAGTGATGTCATCCATAGAATCATGCCCTTCGTCATCCTCACCATCACCTGGCATGTTGCCAACTTCAGCATCCTCAGTCCTTCTATCTTCATCAGCTACCTCACCAGTTGAGGAGTCTTCATAATCCACTTCCTCTTCATCATCACGTATAGCTGAAGACTCAGGAAGACTTGTGCCGGCTGCCGATTTAGTCATAAGTCCCGTTGTGGGACTAAGACCTGAACCGCCAGCCGATGACATTAGTGCTGAAGGAGGAGGGGATGGATTCTCTGCAAGACCCTCTGGTTCACTTGTAGTAGCCTTACAAAGGGTCTACCGCTGGAGCGGATTCTGCATCAGTAGCCAGTAATTCACCCTCTTCATCCTCGAAAGGATGGGGGAGAGGAAGCTTCACTTGATAAGGCCGGGCCATGCGAACGGAGCCCAGTTCTATGCGGCAGACCTACAACTGAAGATTCATGTAGTTCCTCTTCCTCTGTAGCTCTGATAGCATCAGCCATTAATTTTGGTTTCTACCGGCCTTTGGTAGGAGAAGACCCAATCATCAATTTTCGGCGGGTTTGCTTATCGTATTAACCAGCTTCATCCGCCGAGAGTTTTCTCTTCCCAGCTGTCCTTGCCGTAGAAGAATCTACTACCCGGGATTCCTCCACTGGAGTAGGCTCAATTGCTTGCTCCTCTTCCTGTCCAGCAGAAGGGTCCTCAACAGATAAGAATTCGTCAATTCCTCTCAGACGAGACGTTTTAGACCCTCTCCTTGAAGCATACATGCGTCTGATGTCTTTCAGACAAGACGTATTCAAGTTGTAATTGGGAGTCTGGGAAGCAGCAAAGTACCAGTTGCAGAAGCTCATGGAAATGTAGGAGTTGGGTGTTTTGTGGGGAAGCTTGAAGATGGCTCTGGTACAACCTGCCACGGAATAGTACCAAGCCCTGGCCCCTTCATATAAGTTGCTCACAACTGAGAGCTGAGATCGAGGGTTCCCAACATATAGTTGATCATACCAAATTGGCGAGCGAACCTATAGGGTTGGTAGGGCTCGAGGAAACATTTGTCACCTTTCCTGAAGATCAAGTAGCCTGGCCTGATAGAGAGGAGCCAATGGAAAACACCCCCGCTCAGCTGGGTAAATCCGTTAGGACCCGCCTTCAAAATCGGGAAAACAACGGAAGATGTGGTAGTGGGTGTCTCGCGACAAGATCTGGCGAATTCTAACCATTTAACTCCCCTCCCATTTTGCAGATTCTAGTTGTTGCACAAACGGGATGAATAAGTCTCCTGGGGGAGAGGCTGCACTCATTAGGGGAGGACAGTGAAGCACATACCAAGCCATCAGATAAGTGTAAGGTAATGGTATCCGGGGATTAGGAGTTTTAAAAGTCTTGTTGCCACCAGACTCCACATCTGTAACATCAATAAAATCCACGACCAACTCACGCAGCCCGCTCTGCAAGCAACCTACCATGACGTAAAGCAGATTTAATGGCCTCCCGTGCCCCAAAAGAACAGCCGGGTAAATCACCTCAACAACAAGAGCGTCAATTGGCCTGGTGGGGACGACACACCGCTTAAGCCATAGCATCAGAAACCCTGCCAATAGCGTCGTGCCTGAAATGGGAATCTGAGCTGATAGTGGAAGCTTTCAAACTCCGTCTGAGCTGGGAAAATGTCTTCCTTGACCTCGTTTGTATAATGAGAGGTGGCAGCATCGATTCGAGCTTGAATCTCCTCCAGAGTGCTTGCAGACAATCTAGTCACCGAAGCTCCCTTATTGGTCAGGTTCTGGAATAAATACTCCGCCCAAGACACTTGTTTGATACCGCCTCCATAAGCCCCTATCTGCTGCATACAAATATGGAAGTGACACATGACTTCCCAAAGAGTAGAATAAACTTCGGGGTTGGTTTTCCTCAAAATTTTGAGTTCCGTTGACCCCAAAACAAATTCTTCATATGGCAGATCCCCGAGAAGAAGACCAGAGATTTCATATATTTCATGAAGAACGAAGCCTAACTCCCCACCGGGGTGAAGAAGGTACAGGTTTCGGGATTGTATCTCTCCAATATAGAGAAGAAATGAAAGTGACTCTGGACGATTCCGAACTTAGTAGCCCATACCGGAATCTTCAGGCCAGCTCGAGTAAGAGATGCCTCTAGCTCCTCCAGAACAAAGTTGGTCATCCGGGTCTACCACCCTGTCACCGGAGAATGAACCCAGCCAGGAGTTCTAAATCCTTGTGCGGGAAATTCTCCCTTCTTCGCCATAAACTTCTTAACGAAGGTATTTGTCGGGCTGGCCACTTCACCGACTGGGTATTCTTTGGCGAACAAGCCTGGCCGTAAGGTCGTCACGTGTCTGTTATAACCAACTGTGCGGACCCCTTAAAAAGTCAAGGTTCGGAGGACAACTCCATCCTGATCCTTAACAAGGTTCCAATCCATACGCCTTGGGATGGAGGCGCACTGAAAATATGATATGGGGAATATTCTCTCCATATTGGGCAAGAAAAGGTTACGGTCTCCAACATTCCTTAGCCATTTGTAGTCCCCATCATAAGCGATGCCTGCTTCAAAGTCAACAAAATCCCCGAAGAGGAATCCTGGTTTGACTATCGGTTTACGGCTCAGGTTCTCAAGCCTAGCATCCGTAACCAATATCCTAAGAGTTTCAGGAGAAGCCTGGGTGATCATTTCCACACGACTCTTCTCGGTAATCCTGAAAACCGGGAGTTCTTGGCGTAGATTAAATGTCATGTTTGGATCCACGCCACCTTCATGCCCAAAATGATGGTGGAAAGGGAGAGGCTCGCTGGTATGACGCACTACTAAATAAAGAAAAGAGTCAGACAATGCAAAGGTAAATCAGACACGGAGATCGAGCCTCGCGTCAAAAATCTCAGACGCGGAGATCGAGTCTCGCGTCGAAAATCTCAGATGGGAGATCGAGTCTCGTGTCGAAAAACTCAGACGCGGAGATCGAGTCTCGCGTCGAAAATTTCAGACACGGAGATCAAGTCTCGCGTTGAAAATCTCAGACGCGGAGATCAAGTCTCGCGTCGAAAATCTCAGACGCGGAGATCGAGTCTCGCATTAAAAATCTCAAACGCGGAGATAGAGCCCCGCATCGAAAATCTCAAACGTGGAGGTCGAACCCCATGTCGAAAATACTAAACGACAGAGTCAGCTCCGCGTTATTGAAACGAGTCTCCTCGTTGATTCAAAGATCAGAACTCAGCACAGCGAGTTTGACAACCACAAAAGTCATACTCACCACCGATTAAAGGGAGTTGAAGCGGCGGTGTGTTCGCCTGAGTCACAGCGCCGGCGGCCGACACAGACGGCAACGAGCCCCGAGCCACGGCGACAACAGATTTGGAGGGACGAGTGACAGTCTTCTTCTTGGGCGCCATTGATTTCAGTCGAAGGAGAAGATGAATAGTTCTTGTCGGAGATGAGAACGAAAATTTTCGTTGGTAATTTGGGAAAAATCTCAAGAAGAGTCGAATGACTCTTGATTTGACCCTCAGTGGTCTATTTATAGACAGCTGTGAGCTGTCAAATCGGAACGGGATTCTAAGCCAGAATCCCGCCCAAATGTGATCTCAGCGTTCGAGTTGGTTGGACTTCCAAACGCGGAATTCACTTACGCGTTCTAGTTCTCAAGCGCAGAGTTCACCCATGCATTCTAATCCTTAAACGCAAAATTCATATATGCGTTTGGACTGCCACAATAGCAGCATCTCAACAACGGAGGCTACAACATAGCCTTGAATAAATACAAAGAGGCTAACATCAGCTATCAAGGTGACTAAAGCCGAGAAGAAACAGCCGCCGCCGCTGTGGAGTCTATTGGATGAGTATAGACAGAGTACAATCAGCAACGGTAAAACCGTCAAACTCGATCCGACGCACAACTCATTCTTCTAAGTGGCTTAACATTCCCACCAAGACCAATGAAGCTGAAAACTGCATGTCGAGTGTTCATCAATGCCTACAAGAATTCTCGGGACGAGATCCGATGAATACACCTCATCGTAGATCGAGTGGAGTATCTTAAGGATCCAAACGAGATCCGATGAATACACTTCATCGTAGATTGAGTAAAGTATTTCAAACACCTAGGCAAAATCATCAGCAATGACTTGGGTTTTAGCTTGTTTGACTAAGTTTATTATCATCAAAGACTCCAACAACCAGGGTCGCGATGTCTTCAAATCAGACCGAGTGAACAACCAATCAACTAAATTTTAGGATCCAAAGTATTCTGAAAATTCGTCCCAGTCAACCGCGAACTTTTGAAAACTTTGGAGGGGGTTCTGTAGGTTGTCTAAAAATCACAATAGATAGCTGATCCCCATTAAGCTTCAATGATGAAAGTTACAATCAGATGACTTTCATGTCGATAAATGAAAGCTTCAAATGGAGGACTTTTCACATAGATCGAGAAGAGTTACAATTCAACGACACTTCTGACAACTGATGAAAACTCTATTCAGTGGTCTTCACAATCAACAGTGAGAGTTACAATCTGACGACTTTCACACCCTACAACAGCTAAGGCGAGGATTACTGAACAATGGTCCTTGCAACGTTCTACAGAAGAGGTTACAAGTCAACTAGCCCCTTCCTAAAACGCGGAACTCATCCTCGCGTTACAACTCTTGAAACGCAGGCGACCCCCACGTTTCCAAGCTACATCAGACGAAATACGAGCGACCCTCGCGTTTTTGACATTCAGTCCACACCCAACTCCGCGTCTTAATTCTATGACGCGAAGTTAGGGTCCTGAACGCCAAATATGGCGTTTGACTCATTCAAACATGAGTCGAACGGTTCCAGAACCGTTTTCCCCACGATCTGAGGAAATCACGCCTACTTAGGAACGGATTTAGAGGGCAGTTACAACCTCTTATCCACGTATAAAACCTCAACAAACTCAACCGAGTAAGGGGTTGGATTTTTTGGCATCTAAATCACAGTCATAAGGTTCGGAGGTTGGGATTTTTCCTAGAGATAGGAGGGACAAATTCTTTGGAGATAGAAGATTTAAATCAGATTCCAAAGATCACATCTCGGAGAATCCTTCAGCAACAGAAAATCTGCTTGGCTATTAACCGAATTTTCAGTTCTAACAATTTTTTTCACAGAGTTCCAACTCATTCTGAGTTCTAAAAACTCATTAAGAGTTATTTCTCAAACTTACCACAGAAGTTCATTATTCCCACGAGATAAAAGACGGTCGGATCGTTAATGGAGAGCGAATTCGACGCAAGCATTCGAAGGAGACACTCCATCGCTACCAAGAAGAACCCAGTTTTAAACAAAGAGGAGAATCAAATTCGTTCTTCTCTCTTTTGTGATCGAATTATAATTGAGATCGAAGGAATACAAGTCAATTTTCTTTCACTTTTCTTATTATAATTTTTCTACTAACACCCGCACTATGTTAGTTCTAGCTCTAATTCATCTTAGTTCTAGGCTCTTGGGCCCTTAAATTAGTTCTAACCCACACCTTCTTAGTTCTAGTCTGTACCATGCTAGTTCTAGCCCGCACTATGTTAGTTCTAGCTCTAATTCATCTTAGTCTAGGCTCTTGGGCCCTCAAGTTAGTTCTAACCCGCACCTTCTTAGTTTTAGCCCGTACCATATTGCTAGTTCTAGCTCGTACTATGTTAGTTCTAGCTAGTTCTAGCTCTAATTCATCTTAGTTCTATGTTCTTGGGCCCTCAAGTTAGTTCTGACCCGTATATTCTTAGTTCTAGCCCGCACCATGCTAGTTCTAGTCTGCACTATGTTAGTTCTAGCCTGCACTATGTTAGTTCTAGCTAGTTCTAGCTCTAATTCATCTTAGTTCTAGGCTCTTGGGAATGGAGAAAAGCTCATCCCACCTCCGACGGAGCTCACCGAGACACTCTGACGACCCCGGCAACCTCTTCCAACATTCGGCAAGCCTGGACAGCGGTGAAAAGCTCCAAACAGCGAAAAACAAACCCGAATGGCGAGAAATTGCACTGCAGAAAATTGTAGTTTTGTGCCGACTTCGCACGTATTTTTCGATCACCTCCAATCTCTATTTCCGCCGATTTCTTCTTAGGTGAGTAGCCCTAAATATTTCCTATCACCTCTAATTTGCATCACGCTCTAACTCATTCCCTATCTCTCTCGGTAACGTCCGAAACATCGCTCGACGGCAGCAGCGAGCAGAAAACAGCAACGCCGTACCGACTTTGCACGCGTTTTTCGGCCACCTCCGGTCTCCGTTTTCACCACCGTCTTCACCGGTGTGTAGCCTTTTATATTGTCTATCACACGGTATCTTTCTTTTATTTGGGCTCATTTTCTACCTCTCGTTATATCGCTTCGAATATTATTAGTTCTAACTTACCCCAACTAACTAGAACTAACATAGTGCGGGCTAGAACTAACATGGTGCGGACTAGAACTAACTTGAGGGTCCAAGAGCTTAGAACTAAGATGAATTAGAGCTAGAACTAGCTAGAATTAACATAGTGTGGGCTAGAACTAGCATGGTACGGACTAGAACTAAGAAGGTGCAGGTCAGAACTAACTTGAGGGCCCAAGAGCCTAGAACTAAGATGAATTAGAGGTAGAACTAGTTAGAACTAACATAGTACAGACTAGAACTAGCATAGTACGGGCTAGAACTAAGAAGGTGCTGGTTAGAATTAACTTGAGGGCCCAAGAGCCTAGAACTAAGATGAATTACAGCTAAAACTAACATAGTGCGGGCTAGAACTAGCATGGTGTGGACTAGAACTAAGAAGGTGCGTGTTAGAACTAACTTGAGGGTCCAAAAGCCTAAAACTAATATGAATTAGAGCTAGAATTAGCTAGAACTAACATATTGCGGGTTAGAACTAGCGAAAAGCTCCGAAAAACAAAGAACAAACCCGAATGGCGAGAAATTGCACTGCAGAAAACTATAGTTTTGTGCCAACTTCGCACACACTTTCTGATCACCTCCAGTCTCTGTTTCCGCCGATTTCTTCTTTGGTGAGTTGCCCTACATGTTGCCTATTACCTCCAATTTGTATCACGCTCTAACTCATTCTCTATCTCTCTCGGTAACGTCTGAAACATCGCTCGACGGTAGCAGCGAGCAGAAAACAGCAGCGCCGTGCCGACTTCGCACGCGTTTTCTGGCCACCTCCGGTCTCCATTTTCATCACCGTCTTCACCGGTGTGTAGCCCTTTATATTGTCTATCTCACGGTATCTTTCTTTCACTTGGGTTCATTTTCTACCTCTCGTTATATCGCTTCGAATATTGTTAGTTCTAACTTGTCCCAACTAGCTAGAACTAACATAGTGCGGGCTAGAACTAGCATGGTGCGGGCTAGAACTAAGAAGGTGCGGGTTAGAACTAACTTGAGAACCCAAGAGCTCAAGAACTAAGATTTCAGATATAAGATCAAGACACGATTATTTTTCCCAATTAGAAAAAAAAGAAAAAAAATCGAGGGTGTTGTTGGTTCATCAACAGAGGAGAGTCACAAGTAAAAAAATAAATAAGACATTAAAAGTCTCGTTAGAATTGTAGTCAAAATTAGCCATGTCATTCACTTTCTTCTTTGACTTCAAAACCCGCCATTACGTTCGCGAGGCTCAACATAAAAATACAATTTTGATTTATGTAAATCACGAGACTTCCGTGAGCCCTTGCTTTTCTGAACATAATGCTAAGTCACACATGAGAAACAAATGAACTGAATACTTAATTAAACTCCATGATTTTTCTCTCATATCCAGCAAACATAACAGGCTCGTTGCGGCAAACTCGAGGGCGAGGCTTAGGGGCCTAGGCGGAGACGGTAACGGCGATGAGGAGGAGGGCGAGGGCCAGGGCGACGAGCTTGAGAAAGCCCTTAGTTTTAGAGAGAGAGAGAGAGAGAAGATGAAAGAGCTGGGTTTGAGGGATTGAAGAGAGGGGATAATGTTATTTTGGGGATTTTAGCTTACCTGGCATGTAATAATTGCTAAAAAAGAGCTGCAGTACAAAGTATCACACTTCAAGGGGCTGAATCACATGGGGGGAACTAAGAGGGGCTGCAGCACATGAAGTTTTGTTTTTGGGGCCTGAACACATTTTTCCCTTGTTTAAATTATAAATATATTTGTTGTTCCAATTTGCATAAAATGTAGTTATCGCTGTAAGGCCAGCTATTTGTTCGCTATTCCATTGTTTTTTGCAAATTTGCAAAATGACAAAAAACAATTCACTTTCGTCAAAATGACTTCTGATTTGTTTCGACTTCCATTCTAAAACTAAAATAACTACGATCACATAAATAGCTACAACTGCGATTATCGCTTTGCGGGTTTGTCACCATTGACCCTTTGACCGCAAATCAAGCTTCAACGTCATACAGGGTTCACTCCAGCTTTGTCTATATTATGCTGGCCATAATTCGCCTCTAATTATGAGCAAAAGAGAAGGAGAAACAACCTCAATAATTGTATTAAACTGATGATTTATTTTCAGAATCAAGAGAGGCATAACCAATTGTATACAAGGCGGGAATCCAAGGGATGCCAGTTAACCATTCATCTCCACTGTAACATACACAATAACTCACATCATTTACATACATTACTGAGACGGCTGACTATTAGATAACAAAAAGTCTAATATCTAAACATATCCTATAAAGATTACAAAGCCATAACGAGGTACTTAAAAAAAAAAACTCCTGCGTTTGATTGGCTGATAGTAGCATGCAAAGAACCATCCCACTGACACATTGACAACATACAATTTCTTTCCGCCGGTGACAAGAGTACATACAAGACGAAACGTAATTGCAATGAGAAACAATTTTCATATTCAATTTTTCAGACAAAATGAATTATAAGTAATTTTCAGATCCAATTTAAAAAAAAAAACAATGGAGCTAGAATTTTCAGATTGAAAGTTTTAAGAAGATTGTAAAAAGAGTTTCCATATAGGGCAACAAAAATGAAAGAATCGTGTACTAATAGTTTTCATGGCATGACAATATGGCATGAATTCCAATTGAAGTATTAGAAGAGGTACCTCGAAAAATTAGGTGACGCGGTTGATAACCAGTTCCATCACTTCTTAAGATGGAATCCTGATTATTGCAGATGTTAGTCGCTTCAATGTGTATGATTAGTTGCCTCGGCTTATAACCCTACAATAATGAAATATTTAGGGATCAAAGGATGTCGAGAAAAGATAATTAGCTGTCCACCAAAAGGCAGAACCCCTTAATCTCAACACTTCAACTAGTTTGAACTGGCTCCAGCCATGTTTAAACATTCGCCAAAAAGTGGCTACGAAGCATATCGCCAGGCCAAGTACTGAACAAACTAGCTCACCAAAATATACGCTTCTCATAATTTTAATAGCAATGCGGTCAAAAGTATTAGCAAGAAAGTTTTGTACTCTTGATATAAATTCAAATCGACCTAAATGAACCCTAAGATTATATTCAATTATTCAAAGGGAGTGAGGGAGGAAGGTCCCCCCCCCCCCCCCCAAGGGGGACAGACCCTGATTTAGTAAGAAGCCAATTCCCTCGTTGCTAGTGATCAGCCTTTGAAGCTAAGCTTGAGCTTAGGGAGTAAAATATAGAGAATGCAATTGCCAGCACTAAAAACATAACTCTAGTTACACATATATTTCTAAAATATGTATCACAGTAACAGAAATCCTTCTAAAGTCATGAACAGCGAAAAGGCAAATGCATGCGTATTATGCAATGCAGCAAATTTACGTGGACGATGATTCAATTATATTTACACGCAAGACACTGATGAACTAATGGTATACTGCCTTTTTATGTTGACAGGAAAATCTCTTATCTTTTGTTGTTACTTAATCGTCACTCATCAGATATAGTTTTATGACATAATTGTTGAGAAGACACATAAAAGGAATTGGATGTGCCAATCATGTCTGTCAACCAACAAGAGCAGGGATTTGACACAGGAAAGCTAACTCATGCACGAAGATCATTTAAACAACCAAAATTTGTCACAGGTTCAACACTTACACTTTGATAAGGATAAAAGCAAAAGCTTAATAATTAAAACTGCAAAGCTTACTTTCTGAATGGAGGATGTCTTCTCAAAAGGGAGAGGAAGTGAAAAGAAATCTGAGTCCTTGCTGTGCTCCTTGAAGTAAAGCAATCTTTTCCACAAAAGCCTTAAGCTTCACTAGTATTCATATTTGCACCTTTTATTTACTGCATAGGTCAAAAATAGGACAATGACCAAGTTCGTTATGAATGATCGAGTTTTCTGAGTAGAGTATTATACAATAACATGTATATAAATGGACATATATTGGCATAAAGACACAAATAGGCTCAAATATCCAGCCAATTTCAAGTTTAACCCTAATTTGATTATGGATCTAGTTTTCACTTATCCTCTTTCATTTTAAGTAGCACAGTAACATGAAACATTCATACCACTAATGAGCATCTACAAGTATGTTAATGAGTTTAACGTAAGAGAAGCAAGTATAATGCATCTTGGAAGTGTGGGCTAAATATGAAATTTTTAGTAAGAAATTTGTTAGGTTAGCGGGTTAAGTCTTATTTTCTTCCCTTCAAGAACTTTGTTCCCTATATTCGCCAGGGACAGAGACAGGAATTAATCATTGGAGGGCACAATAGAAAGCAAAAACTGTGATGCAATCTTCAGATTTACAGATCTAAGCTGTCAAAGAAAAAAAAGGTCAAAATTCTTCATAAATCTAGCGTCAGTTTAGTGCGACTCAAAATAGCTGGCTCAGGAATTCTCAATAGAAGCAGGTGACACCACAAAGTACACAGGCCCACTCGTGTGTTTTGGTTGTTTTCACTGTGATGAGACTCGCCTACTATGAACTAGAGCAAATTTCTACCTCAAATTCTAGTCACATATGCTGAGAGGCGGCCATTTATTGAAGTGGATTAGGGAGATGTGCCACTTAATCTATTTATAGGCAAAAGTATTCAAATTTTTTGGATGGCCATGGTCCACATACTGTCAAAAATGGCTCAGGCCATGATGTTTCCTCTAGCTTCTAATGCATGCTTATGGTGCAATTTTGCAATTTTAAATTATATTACAGATGGTACTTTGGTTTTTAACTACAAAAAACTTAGTTTAGTAACAACTAAATATGTCCGGAAAAGCTACGATATCCAACAACAGCTACCTCCTTGCAGCTTTATCAGCAAGAATTAAACCCCTCATTATTGTGCGGGTATCAACTCCACGCTCCCGGATGATCTTATCATGATAAATTTTGCTTCCGACCTCTGTTATTTCTTCCTCTACTTCTTCCAACGAGTTGTCCACATTGAACTTTACTTGCCCTTTCTTAATCACGGTAACGTTGAAACCATTAGCTTTGGCTTCCCGGAAGGTATCCTGCACGAAATAACAATGTAGAAAGTGATAAGAAAGTGTAATCTTGGACATTACTTGCACTAGCTGCCAAAACAAATATTTTATGAAAATTTAAATGTCATTTATACATGAGGTATACTGTTAAAAAGAAAAAAGAATTTATGGTTCATGAATAGGATCACAATCATCTTGGTCTAAATTTCAAAGAGAACATGGCAAAGAAATGGTATAACAAAGTAAAAACAAGTCAGCTTTGTAGAATGAAAAAATACAATACCTTTGGAGGTCGAGCAACAACAAAAGCTCTTCCACTGCCCAGCATATCCATATGAGCTTGAACAATATAACAGAAGTTCTTAGAGTCATTTGGATCCTCAAATGCAATAACATGATATTGCTTCGGTTGGAGTTCAAGGTCTGCAGCCATCTCCAATGAATAAAATCCTACTTTCTGCTTACCATCCTCCACTGTGTAGAGTTCAATGCACTGTAGTCACCCAAAAGATTACATAAATGTACATGCATTAATCTTCTAGTCCAAAGTGAGAATAAATAACATATACCAGTGGAAATTTTGGAAAACTAAGCAGTGACATATTTGAGGGGGGAAAAAGCCTGATGCAGACTGGAATGGGATTTATATCATACCAGAACAAATTGAAGATCCAACCACCACAAGAAATCTTCTTCCTTTTCATCTGAATATTCTCTGTATTTGCTAAGAACTGCTTGTGCTCCATACATATCCATCTCCCTTTTAAGCTTGTCCATTTTCTTCTGTATATATATCTTCTTTCTTTCAGATATTCCAGTCATCAAATCAGCAACCTCTTGTGTTTCTTTCTCTGTGATCCATCTATCTAGACCCTTACCCATGTCCTTCATTATAGATTTAATCTCTGGATCTGTCTCTGCATTGTAAACCTCTAAGAATCCTCGAGACCATTTCTTTGTGTGTTGCCAATGCTCCTTCCCTTTCTTTTTGCCAGGTTTGCTAGAACCATCACTGCTCTCTATAATTGTCTTCCCACTTGCTGAAAATCCATTTAGAGTTTTATCATTTCCAGCAAAGTTTGTCATCTCATCAGTCGATTTGCCAAGAAAGTTAAGTTCCTTATCAATTGAGGGACCTTTCCAGCGAGGAACAATTTTTTCCAGCGGATCATGCAAGCTGATGCCATCTGTGTTATAAATAACAAATCAACTTAGAAGTACAGTTTACCCCTAATCCATCAGAATTTTATGGTGATTTACTAGTTAATTGTTTAGAAAAATGTACATCAAGAAAAAACTTATAATGTCACAACATAAAAAGCTTGCTTGATTCCAATAATCTAGAAAGATATTTGAAGTAATGAAACATGAGATTAAAGCAACTCCAAGAAAACGAATACCTGAACCATAGTCTAGGTTTTCAATCCTAGAGTGGACCCACTCATGCAAACCGGACAGTTTTCCATTCACCTTTTCAGCTTTGAGTTCAAGACCCTTGAAGAAAGCACGCTGATCAACATCATCGATCAAATGAAAAGGATCTCGTCCAGCCAACTCATTGTCCCGAACTTGAAACACAATTTCCCTAAGTTTTTCATCCTTCATCCATTCAAGTTCCTCATCATCACCAAGTAAGCCAAGTTCATTTATTCCAGCACTTACAGCTGACTGCTGTACTCTCTCTTTTGCCAACGAATAATTTTCTCTGAATCCTGTACTAATTGTCTTGATAATAGGATCGAGTTGCTGAAAATTATTCTCAAGCCAACTATTGTCACCATTAGATTCAACTGTTTCATTATCCTGCTCAGGTGTAGGAGAGTCAAGTTGGAAGCTGTTCTTAGAACTAGCGAGATCATTTGTGTCATGATTGTCCCCAGATTCTAATGTAGCATCAGGAATGAATGGTTTCAAATCCTCAGATTTATCATTGTTTACTGGATAAAATCGGGATGAACTACCGTCAAATTCAACTCCATTCATGCTAGATGCTGCCGGAAATCTAACATCTGAGGATGTAGTATCTGGAGAATCAATCTTTTGGTTTCCCCCCGTTAGTTTCCTGCAGTTATTGACTTTAGGCCCATTGGTGGTGACATTACACACTTTAGAACCATCTTCACATGCTTTTCTTTGTTCTTTCGAATTGAAAGCCTTCTGATTTGGAAAAATTCTCAACTGTTTGGAGTCATGAGCTCCATTTTCCACCCTACCCTGTATATCACCTAAAAAGGTAACAACTGAAGAAGAATCATTACATGAAGTCTCACGGGATTCTGATCCTCGACTGTTGTTAGATGTGTAAAAGGTATGAGCATCATTGTTCCTTCCACTTTGATTCTCTATTAGTCTTTGCTCAGTATTCGACTTCTTTATTTTATCAGTTCCGGAACAAGTTTTCTCTGGATCTACAGCACCAAGGGCATTTTTACTTGAGTATAGAATTTCATCTGTAATCAAATTATTGATTGGCAAATCCGGATTATTTTCTCCAGACAATCTATTGTCATCAACCTTCATTGAAAACACTGCATTCTTTGTATCAACCTCATGAACTTTTTTCTCGGAAATGTCATCAGCAAAAGAACCATTTAGCAAAGAAGTGGAATCTACATCACCATTAATATCCGTTGTTAGGTCAGTCGAATGGCGAGCTTTGTTATTTTTATTCAATGCCTGATTTCTCTTGACATCAGTTATGTTGTTATTCAGAGGATCAGCAGCGGTAACATCAAGAGCTAAATAGTTTAACTGCTCTTCTTGATTAGTTTGCAAGTTATCATTTGAAATCCCATGTTTTTGTAAAAGGTACTCCTTAGCTTCCTCGACCGACTTCATTATTTTTGGTAATCTTTTAACCGAACTCAAAGTACCAGATGAGATACAAGTGGATTCTTTTTCTATCAAGTTTACACTATCAGTCTCATTCTGTTTGACTTCTTCATTCTTCAAGTCATGACTTATCAGAACACTGGAGTTAATCCCATAATCACTATTCTCGACAGAATTTTGCAGTCCCTTTAGCATTAGAGACGTGTCCGTTTCATGAACATCCGCATTTGTAGTAACTTCATAGGGGTTGATGGTGGAAGCTATGCTATCTGGAATAATATCTATAGAGCTATTGTTCTCTATATCACCAGAATGCTTCATGTCCTTCATAGGATGAGATTCTATATGAGCATCAGCAAGAACGTGGCTTGTGGAAACATCTACTACAGGAGATAACTCATCCTCATTCTCTCTCTTACCGTTTTGTTCTCGACCTTCTTCCTCCAATTTCCGAACTTCTCTCGCCATTTCTCTAATCCGCCTAACTCTACTATCAAAATCATCATCTTTATTTTCAGCATGCTCGATGCGCTTCAATAGTTCGTTCCTATCTAACTGTGGCCTAGTGCCAGATGCCACAGGCAACCCTTCAACATGTTGAATGACTCTGGCACCGCCTTCCTCTAACCTCTCCCTTTCCATCCTCGATTTCTTCTTTCTTCTAAGCATATCAGCCTCTTCTCTCCTCAATTCAACTTCATCATTTCCTGCGAATAACTTTGCTACAACACCAAGAACACAGAAAGCGCACAACACCGCAAACCCAGTCAAAGACAAAGCCCTCGCAAAGGGCATTCGCTGAATCAAAACAGACCGAAAGCTGTCAATTGAAGAAGGCCTGGCGGATTCAATCTCATTAGAAACGGGCTTACTGTCTTCTTCTTCTTCTCCTTCTTCGTTAACAGAAACCCTAACAACATTCCCATCAGAATCTCGGGAAAACCTGAAAACGGGATCAGACCCATCTCCCCAACCCTCCAAATTCCGCTCGTGCTGGCGGACCCAAGTCTCCAGTTTGTACAACTTATCATTTATATCTTCACTGGGGTTTTCTAATGGTGGGGGAATTGAGCGCACCTGATCTTGTTCAGGAACGAGGAGGAGCTTCTCCCTCAGCGTGTTCCTTCTTCTATTGCTGCTGCTGCGAATTGAGGATCTACGGAGTGATTCTCTCGCCCTTTCTCTCTGCTCGGACAGGGCTCTGGGTCTTGGGAAAGGAACTGGGGGTCTCCGCTGTTGTCTCGCTCTGAATTGGGAAGGGAGTCTGCAGAAAAAGAAAGGGTTGGCGGTCGGCGCGGTGGAAGTTGGGACGTCCATCGGGATTTGGGTCGGATTTTGTGCCCAGCGGCTGCTTAAAGCTCGGAGCTTTAAACCGGGGGTTGGAGATGAAGAGGGTTTATCGATGAGTTTCTAACTTTTAACCCCCAAAACAAAATGACGAAATTGATAGCTTTTGAACGGGTTTTTCTTGCATCGGTAAATCGCGGAGCGGCCCTTATCATCCTTGAATCCCCATAAATCGAGAAGGCCAAAAGGCCATTTGGTATTGAGCGTTGCTACGGGGACCCAGAATATGGGACCAAGGGGTGGGACTAGTGATGTGTCCCTCCACTATTGGATAATAAGTTGGCAATGAGTTGGCATCACCAACTCATTATCCAATAGGGCAGGGACACATCACTAGTCCCACCCCTTGGTCCCATATTTTGGGTCCTTGAAGCATTAATCTTTGGTATTTTGGTTCGTGTACTGATGACTACTGTGACTTCTATACTCAAATTAGTCCTCGTATTTATTCTCATTTTTCTTTTGGATTCCTATTTCTTTACCATTCTAAAGAAGTTTATTAAAATGCATGTGACCACTAATCAAGATAGTTCAAATGCGATTAGTGATAGGATACGACACTTAGAAAATGCTATGAGGTATATGCACATCACTTCATTTGTTGAAAATCAGAAATACCATATTATTCTCGGGGTTGTTTGGTTGGTAAAAAAACAACATAAAAAAGGGCCACAGAAAACCGACGTTGAAAAGTTAAGTTGTTTTTCCTCACAACCAATTGTTTCGTTTGCCAAAAAGAAAGAGGAAAGTGAGGGAAAGAAGGGGTGTCACGTAAGATTTTCTTGCTGAAAATTTTCAGCCCTTCCAGGCCCGATTACGTGAGAAAACCCACTCTTGGCTTGGGTTTCGTGATTCCCTCTTTTTCTCAAACTGCCTCCTCCGCGCTCTCGTCACCTCCATCTTCTCTCTCGTTCTTCTTCCCCCTTCTTCCCTATTCCTCCTTCAACTCCCTCCTGCGTTAGAACTTCGACCGCAAATCTGACCTGCACTTTTCCTCCTTCCCTTCCCTCCCGCGGTGGAACTTGGACTACAAATCCGACCGACAACTGCTCGAACTTCTTGGGGATTTGAGGTAATTGGTTAATTTTTATTTTTTTTTAGGTTAAAAATTTGGTCATTTTAAAGGGGTTTTGATGTTACTTTGTCATTTTTAAGGGTTAGATGAGAGAGAATTTGTAAGTTATTTGGTAGTAAGCTCATCACTTGTTTCGTATTGTTAAAATTGCTTAAGTATTACAATTTTATGTCTTGCATGCAGATAAATGCTTTTGATGATATTGAGGCCAATACAAATGAGGGTCTGGCACAATCAGGAAGAGGTCCATCGCGACCACTATTCAAAAGGATATTGCGGAGAATTCGTAGAGTTATGAATCGAACTCATGAGGATCTTCATGATGGTCGAGAGGTGATGGTTCAACCAAGTCAACGGAGACGATAAGGATCTTGTAGGAACGATGACGAGGCTGGTCCTTCACAACATGTTAGTGATACATCTCAAACACACACACCCAACCAAACAACGAACTTGTGCAAACTCAACTTCCTGAAGGATGATGACGATCTTCCGGATGACCAGAGCGAGACAAAGGAGATTGAGATGAATTCTAGGTTATGTGTTCTCTCCTACTTGTCATTGGTCCGTGGAAAAGATCTTGCAGATTGATTACAATTTAGAGCTATATTTGTTGTTTCACATATCTTAGAAGAGATTATGTAGGTCCAGCAAGTAAAATATCGTTCTTGACTTAGATATTAGAGTTGATGATGAGGGGACGATATTAAAACACTTGACTCCTATGATTGTGATGATACGTAGTTTTTTGATACTATAGCTTTTTGATTTTTTTTTGTTTTGCTCATGTATTTGTTTGCCATTTCTGCTGATATGTGTGTTTATGATGATATGGAATGCTTTGAGAACTCATTTATCTATCAGGATGGGAATTGTGATATGGAATTTCAATTTGATATTTTTTTGATGTGAAATTTGACATGATTGGATTTATGAGGAGTAATTTTGTGGGAAAAAGCGTCTAACTTTTTAGTTGCACTATACAGAGAGCAATTTGTAAGCATTGTTATGATATTTGGATTTTGATTGATGATCATTGAGCTCTTGAATTTTGTACAGCAAATATTGCTAGTTATTGCTAATGACATTGGTGGGTGGAGTTTCTAGGAAATCCACGGGACTAGTAGTCCCGTGGATTATATTTCTGCATTTTCCATGGGACTAGTTGTCCCGTTTACTGTGTGTGCACGTTTTTGTGCACACCCAGCAAGTCAGCGGGACTTATAGTCTCGTAGATTTTGGTTCTACAAGATCTACAAGACTTGTAGTCCCGTGAACTCTAAAGTTTAGAGATAATCTTCATAAAAGCCCCTCAACTTCACAAATATTGATGTTAGTCATTCATTATCAAATTATTTGCACTTATTTCCTCAAATTTTTTAAAATTCCTACATCAAGTTTAATATTAGTCTAGCAAATCTTTAGAGATTTTTGAATTACCCTCCTAAATGTTCATAATTAGTTGAAAGTAGTCACTAAAATCTCTAAATATATATTACAAATTCCCCCCTTAAATTTAAAAGTAGACCCCCAAATCTTTAAACAATTTCAATTTCCTCTCTCAAATATTCATATTTTGAATTTACTCTCTCAAATGGGTTTATAAAACCTAAATTACTCTCTTGAATAATTAAAGATTTGGACTTACTCCCTTAAACGCTCGTAATTAGTCCCTCAAATATTTTTAAATTTTTACAAATTACTACATTATATTTTAAAGTGGTCATATTTTAGAATTTTAGACCCTCAAATGGTGGGTATTCTCACCCAACTTATGTTTGACAAATATTTTATCCTATTTCAGTGATAAGCACACCATGGTACAATGGACCAGTTTGGGAAAAATTAAATACAAGGACCAATTTGAAGATGAACCCCTTCTACGTGAACCAAAACGGCCTTTTAGCCTTTAAAAAAAAGATGAACTGCAGGCAAGACCACTACCCGATAAGAAAGCAGGGGTAGTGCTACTAGATGGTCAATGGATGAAAATTTCATACACCCAAACGGCATAGATAATGTTACCCTTAAAATTGAGCATAGTTACTATTTTACCTCCAAATTATAACAATCTACTAATACCTCATTTTAGTAGTCTCTATTTTTATATCCAACTTACTGTAAAAATCTTAGCTTTATCATTCGTATTAAGTGCAGTCAAGCATTTAACGAGTAGCTAGAAAAATTACTATATTCCTATTTCACTCAAAAAACGAGGGGAAAAAAAGCGTCAACGAAGATGAGTTGATATTTTATTTAGGAAAATGAACTAACAGGAAACAAACAGTGAAGTTTATATTTTTATCGTATTAGTTATTAGTTTCTTTAACGGATAAGTAGCAACTTATCCAGGTCATGGTCGACTCTTTTCTCTCAGGCTTTCCCTACTTATTCTGAATCATGTACTATGATTCTACCAATAATGCATAACAATCTCCTATACATAACAGTAAATCATCAATTCCAGATGACCATAAAATGTTCCTTGACCAACACGCATCATTCTTACATCCTTCAAATTTCAATATGAGCTATTATACTATGTATTATCTCATCGATCAAAGATCCCAACTAGAGACCAGGGGGCTTGAAAATTGGAACAGGGAAGAAACTCTCCACATCAACTGGAACACGCAGTGCCTGACCTAGAAGCTCGGGCGACGAAGATTTGGCTTTCCATGTTTTGAACCACGGCCCACCTCCAACTTCTACTGCTGCCATACTGCTTGTCGCATCTAGAATCAGCTGCAGACAAAAGATTCATACATTTTCACATTGAGCAACATAATTAACCGAAAACTAATCAGAATATTGAGTATTGTTAGTTGCACATAGTCCCCCTGCGGCTGTAGTACCACAGTTCTGAACTCGTTACCCTGTAGTTTCATTGTTGCAGATAAACGCCCTGGATTAATCTTGTTGAATTTTACTCCCAGATAGATTCACAAATTACACCAGTGACAAAATCTACCAACATTTTTCAGCCCAGGTTAAGAGTAAAAAAAACATATGCAGGAGGAGAGGCGGCTATGTGCAACCATGAAGCTGGAGGGGGGAAATAAGCTCAAAACTATGCAGGGGTTCATGTGCAAGTAACCCTTACATTATTAAGTGTAGCCAAACCGACAGCAATCCCTCTACAAATAATAAGATGGGTTATTTTTCAAGTACGGAAGCAGGAATGCACCTTTCCCTTACTGCCATCATAAGTCTTCTCCCACATTTGCAATTTAAGATCACCATAGCAAGTATCTTTGCAAGCCGTAACTAGTCCCCCTTCTACTGTAGGAGCTCTCAGGGGTGTACCAGGCTCTGTTGTTGTAGCCTCTAATTCCACCTGCATGCAAAGATGGCAGTCTAATGATGACATACAAAGTTCACAATGTGGTTCCAAAGAATTTCATCAAATTCAAAATTGCAGGCTTCTCCATTTACTTAGCGATTTAGCTTATCCAGAACCAACGAGCTCCAAATATAGACACTCAACCTTCCTTTCAAAACTAGGAATAAGGGACAAGGATAGCACCTATACCTTAGAATAAATAATAAATATACAGGTTCTAGCAGCAACTTTTCTCCTACAAATTCTAAATTGTTCGGATATGGTAGCTTATCTGCGACGACAGAAATTATTAGCCCTTTCTCTTCATCCAAAACAGTGTTTCAAAGAGCTGGCACCATAGAAACTTAATTACACGTGCAGAAAATGGTACCTAAATTTTTTAAAGAAACATGCAAAAAGGCATATTTAAGCCAAGCAACATCAAGCAGATGATGGAAAAAAATCAATGTGCTAAGTATAAACAGTTTGTTCATCTTTGTGCATGCGTAAATTGTGCAGAATCCTAACAATTAGCTTTACGTGAGGATGGATGGAGGGTAATATACAATAAGGAATTAAATTGTATATAAGGGGAATTGCAAGTGTAAGTTGTCCAGAATTCTAATGCTTAGCTTTATGTGAGGATGGATGGGGTGTAATGTGCAAAAAGAAATTAAATGGTACAGGTTTTTATAAGGGAAATTGCAAATTTGTATGACCTGATGTCAACTTGACAGACGACTGAGGTGATGCAAGATTTCAGGCAAAAGAGGCACACATTTAAACTCAGGTTTCCATCTTGCAAACCATGCATTCATGCACCAAATAAGCCAGAGCATGTAAACAACATTGAAGCAGAAAAATGATAGAAAATTTACCAAGTACTTGTCATTTTCTCCAGACATATGCCAAAAGCCCCAAGGAGAAATTTCCCAGCTCACAGTACCAGTCCAGGGCACAAACTCATAGAAAGATCCCTCATAATGGACTCCAATCTGGATCAAATAAATGGAGTTGAAAATATAACCATTGCTCCAAAGTGCCATAACATGAAATACCCAAGATAATGTAAATTCAAAAGAACCGCACATAAGTAAAGTCAATACAATACTATAACATGACACAAAATGACAAACCTAAATGCTCTGAAAAATATGTATTACAAATTGAAAACAAATTGTTCAAAGTGAATAGGCGAGAATACTCACAAGAGATTTGTGCGACATTACTAACTGCAAAAGTTGTAGAAACAGCTAACACTTTTTCTAGTCTAGTACAGAGACAAGAGTATAGTTGAAGGCAAACATGCGGTTGAAGAATTTCCAGAAAAGTAACCTAGATGTCCGGTCCCTATTCATATGCTAATGTGATTTTATACTGATAATAACTCGTTAAAAGTGTAGCATGATGATTGCTGGCATCCATGAAAAGAAGAAGGTTAGCGAAGAAAGGAATTCTCGTGTAGTTGATTTAAATATTATGTATATCATGAATGTTTCCATCAGCCCTTGTTCCTGAGATCTGCCAAATTCTCAAATCATGTTCCTTTCCCTAGCCTTCAGCTAAAAAAAATCCTATGAATCAGGCCTAGCTTTGAAACAATCAGGTTTGACCAGATTGAATTACAGCAAAAATAGGTCAAAGGAAACTGGATTAGACCACATAACAATGATGATAAAACCAAGATATTAAAGACCACAATGTTTACCCAAGAATCAACTCGAACTGATCCTAAATGCTATAACGAAAGCTAGAAGGTAGGATCTGAAAAGATAGAAACTGGATCGGCATTGGACCATGTTGTGTTTCCATAATTAAATCCTTAGTTCTCTTCAGTTCCAAAAAAATAATCCATTAGTGTGGATGCATGAAAAAAATTAGAGTCAGCAGAATATATACCAAAGCAGGACTTTCAAAGTTCTCATTCAAACCAGGTAGCTTCCTCAAGCCTCCCGCTGCAGTTAGAGAAACTTCCCCTGATACACCGTCAAAAACATTACAGTGAACCTGCAATGAGGAAAACGAATTCACAGAGATACTGTAAGGATTGCAATATAAAAATATTGCAAATATGGTCATGGTGAGAGTTGACATGGGGGACTTGTTTAAATAGCATATAAGTCATAACTAGCAAAATAATTCTAAGCAGATATAACAGTCAGGCAACCTAAAGTTCAGATAAAGTCCTAACTGGTGCGCTAAAAAAGTAAATCAGAGATTAGAGTTACATATTATATAGATTGACATATCACAAGAATAGAAAAAGAAAATCTTACCCAAAACCATTTTCTTGGAAAACCTCCACCCCAGTTCTTTTCCGAATAAGATGGAGCATTTTCAAATTCAAAGAGTTGCCCATCGTACTCTATCCAACCTGTATTAACACATTCACTGTCCCATAAAGCACATCTAAGAAATGATAAGAATCACATAATGTAGCTGAAATATCATATGGTTATGAAAACTAAAATGACAACCCCACTGCTAAATTTGTAGAAATTTTTATTCATCTTCTCACATTCATAGATGCAGCAATTGCAGGAAGTAGACCTGTTCATTTTACTTCCAAGGAGGATAGAGAACAACATATACAAAGTTTAACAAGCTGTGAAATATAACCCATGAATACAAATATTATAACGACAATGTGTACATGTGTGTGCCGTGCACAGGACACTAATTAGCAACCTAGCTACAGAGATTTAGAGAATTCAATCATGTAGTTTTGATCCCTGCAGTTCTCTATACAGCTCATAGCTGCTTCATATTTCATCTAAAATCCACTCCATCTGGCTCAAGCCTCTTCCCTAGACACGCACCTTGACCCCACCCTTTCCATCCAGAATGACCATCGACAACTGTTTCTACTGGACAAAGACTTTGTTATACCTGTTGACAAGCCATATGCCATGCATATTTGCCAATGAGGTTCGAAAACTGGAAAAGCTGCAAGCCAGCCTGCAGTTGACTTTTGCTTAGAGTTCACATCTCCCCAGCCATATACTGGACATGTGCTATATTCCCACTGTGCACTCTGTACAGTCTGCAGATGCTTTGACCTATGATTCAGTGATACCAGTATAAGTCAAATACATGGAACTTTGAGGGAAGCCATTGACATGCTCATGAGTCATATGACAATATGAATTAATCGTACTTTGAAGAATAAAACAATGCAGATAACATGGAGCATAATTGGAAATGAACATTTAAAGGAATGCAGTCAGATCAACATATGTGAAACTAGTTTGCATAGTATGATCTTATAAAACAACCCCCCCACCCCCCACAAAAAAAAGCCTCTGAAGATAGGAAAGCCTTTCTCGTTCTTATGCAGTTTCGAAAAGCTCAGTGAAATATTTTGTTTATGTCAGTAAAGAAGCACATCTATTTATAGGGATAAAAGTTCAGCAATATTCAGAAAAGCTATTCAGACCAGAGTACTTATTGCCAATTCAAAGAAGAAAAAGAATGAATTTAAACACAAGGCTCTGCAATTTCCTCCTTTTCCCTTTTCTCTTCTTTCAATAAAAATTTGATAACGATTAGGAAAAAAGTGATGAGCAAAATCAGTGGGTCTACAATCATATTCCACAAAGTTTCAAATGTTTAGAAGCTTCAATAAATTGCATCATATTAAATTATAAGGTAGAGTCAGAAAATAACTAATATGCATTGAAGATATCCAGAAAGAAAAGGATGAGTCCCTACAAATCTAAATAACCATATTACTTCAAAAGCAAACAAGTTGCATCCACAATCGCAAATTAAATACAAATGAATATCTTCAACTAGCAATACTAAGCCATACCTTCCATCATCCCGTATAGAACCTTGATGCCAAATAGGGGTGACCTGGAAACCTTCCAAAACACGTTTCCTAAATTCCTACATACGATAAATTAAAAATGCTTAAGGTGGCATCACCAAAGAATAGTGGAATCTATCATGCACACATGCATGCACACACAATTTGAACATAGAGAGCTTAAGTTTACCTTGTGCTTCCTCGGTTAATTGCTTTAGTATTGTCTCGTAATAAACTTGCCACTTAACTTCTAATGCACATTTCTGGAAAAGTACATTACACATTTACCTTTAGGTCGTACTTCACATAGGAAGTGATTAAGTTTACAGTAATTAGTTTAGCTTTTATGTTTGCATTACACACAGATGTTGGCGCAAATGTGTTGAAAGTATTATTTACTTCTCCCTCAAGCTTGTCAATAAATAAGTTGTGCACTCAAGGAAGTGACAGCTGTAAAAAAACTTGTTCAACCATTTTAAATGTAGCAGGTAATACGTACCTTTGAACTAACAGATCATGTTACAAGAAAATTTAACAGGCTGATTGTTTGATCAAGTACAACTTGAACCAAATTGTCATCACAAAGTTGATAAGCATTTAGGAAAAGATAATTTGAATAAAAAAGAAAATCAAAGAAATAAATTTACCTGCGGCGGGACCTCCTTGTCAGGTGGTGATGCATCTTTCCCCGGTATGAAGGTGTTCCCTAGCATCAATTCATGCCTACCTATGCAATATAAAATAATTAGGTGAAGGTCATAAAATTGTTACAACACATTTCTGCAATGTGTATGCACACACGTACACACAAAAACACTACAAGAACACACATGTAAATAGATGTGTATACTAGCATGTATGTTTGGATAATATAACTTACTTCCCCAAAAGTTTTTAGACTCTGGAACATATTGACAGATATATTTATCATCAGCACCAAGAATCTGAGCCCCAACTCCAGTAAATCGAGGTCCATGAATTGCCCTATCCAGCGTACTCATTCCATTGGGAAATGCAGGATTCTCCACCGAGTACATGAAACAGAAGGTTTGTCTACTTTCAGGGATTGAAACCTTGAAGTACCAACCCTCAAAGAACAATCTTGCTGTCCCGTCAAAGTGGTACCTTACAGATATAACATTCAGCAATTTGAAAATTAATAAAATAAAAAAATCAAATATCATCCGTCGAATATGCATTGTTGACTTAATACATAATAAAATCAAAGGCAAATTTCACAACACCACCTCGAAGGCATGAACTTTGGGACCCTTTTCACAAAACTACAACGTCTGACGGCAGTTAGGATAAATTGCAACGCACATGATAATTTTGGTAAATTTTATCACTATACATTTAGTAGGTCTTCTCTATTACCGCATCCTAGTCTCCCATTTCAAGGGTAGTTTAGACTTTGTATCCTAGCTGTTAATGGTAAACAACAATTTCCACAAGTCCATGATATTTTTCTATTGTTTGAAAGTTCACGGTACTTTGTTCTAAGAAAAATGAGTAAAATAACAGACAACCTTTCATCATACCGTCGGTATCAATTACTAAAAGGGGGTTAAGTGCAATTTTTCCCTTCTCATAAATAACAATCCACGGAAGAACTAAAAGGTTATGGTAGTTTTATGCGAAGATCAGTCAAAATCCATGATAATGTTTGTGAAATCCAACCGAAAATCAATCAAACGCTTCGCGTGTTTCTCAGAATTACCCGCTGTGAGGAGTTCTGAGCTCTCTATCAGCAGGAGTAGGCTTATACACAGGCTTCACAGTAGCCGGAGCCGCCGCTTCTCCGCCGGGCACCGAAACCGCTGCGACAACCCTCGACGGCCGGCGAAACCCTAGCTTGGTAACGGATAGGGATCGGCGGCGGGAGGCGGAGAAGGGATAGGGGATGGAGGCGGCGGCGGCGGCGGCGGCGGAATCCATGAGGGAGAGTGAGATTGAGTGGAGTTAGGGCATCGGAAATGGGATCGGACATTTATTTTATTTTTATTAACGGGTGGCTGATGTTGGAGCGCAACGTGGGGATTGTTTGTTTTCTCCGGGGATGTTTTCTATGCGCAACACTACAAAGAAACGCTTCTCAAACTTTTTGCTGTAGAGGGGCCTGTTTGTTTCGAAAAAAAACACCGAAAGTGAGGGAGAGCGGGGGAAAAGAAGGTGAATTTTGATGTTTTCCTCTACTTTCAGAGGTTTGGTTCGTCAAAGTTATAACCGAAAGTGGGGGAGAAAATGAGTTGTCACCATATTATTGGTTGATTTGAGTAATTTTTAATGTTTTCCTCCACTTTCCTTGTTTAGATTCTTTTCTTGTGTTTAATTCATTCTTAAAAGTGGGGGAAAATAGATGAGATAAGATGAGTTATCATTATATTATTGGATTATGTGACACATACTTAGGAAAATTAATTTTCTTGTTTATTTTGGAGGAAAGTGATGGAAGGAAATTTTAATGAGATGTGATGAGTTGTCACCATATTATTGGATGATGTGAGTAATTTTTAAAGATGATAGAAAATGAAGAAAAGTGGGAGAAAGTGAGTTAGATGAGTTGATTGATGTGACTTATTTCTTGTGTTTTTTTTATTTTTAAAAGTATGAAATGAGATGTGATGGAATGAGTTGTCACAATATTATTAGAGGAAAATGGAGAAAGTGAAGGAAAGTGGGTTTTGGAAAGTGGGGGAAAGTGAAAAAGTGAAGGAAAGTGTATTTTAGATTCTGGCGGAAACGAAACAAACACCCCCTAAAAGGGGAATATGAAGATTTTTTTCCTTTTTTTAACCCCCTTTTTTTAACCCCTTTTTTTCTCTTTACTTTTCTGAATAATTTGATTTGAAAATAATATTTCTATCTGTAATCATTATCGATTATTTTCTTAACTAGTTTATTTATCGTTAGTGTTTTAGTCGATATTAGTCACTCAATCGTATCTTAGCTCCCCAAAATCTTGATAATTTGAACTTACTTTACCAAATCTTGATATTTAACTATTTTGAAATTAGTCCATCAAATATTACCGTAGCTTGTTGTGGTGTTTTCAATCGTCAAAGTGCAACCCTTTGCCGGCAACGGATACGTGTACTTCTACATGCAATGCCCCAATCAAATTGGCGGCCAAGACCAGCAATGATCCTGACGTAGCTGACTCGTCCAATCGACATCTTCTCGTATCGACTCGAAAGGCGGTATTTCTCGGTCTTCTTGTCGAAGACGACTCGCCACGAGCCTACTCGACCAGTTAATCGACGCCTCGCGAGGTCGACTCGAAAGACGTTACTTTTCGGCCAAGCTAAAGGACTTCAACCTCGAGCCTCTCCCACTGATAACGTGTGAGCATCGCATTTAATGCTTGGCAGGCGCCATCATGCCTCTAGCCCCGATAGTCTTCACGACTCATCGGACCACGCCGGCACCGTCATGCCCCCGATCACTTCTCATTTAATGCTGAGGTGATCTCTCCTCCACTCGCTGAGCGACACCTGTAAAGTAGGTGCTGACGCAACCGCCAGCTCATACCTATTTATCGCCATCCTGTGTTTGGCCAAAGTGACGGTTCTACCCTTTCAAGCACCAGTATAAATAGATGTACTATTCTAACATAGAGAGATTCTTTTCTCGAGATTCTTTTCTAGATCTCTGATCTGATCTTTTAAGCAATATCTGCAAATTATACTGCACTATAAGAACTCACACAGTTCTTCATTTCCCCACTCAAGTTCATCAACTGACTTGATCGTTGGAGGAACCACGGGGAACCAAGCCCCGTCATCTCACGACTTGCTACTTGTGTAGGCGGCTGAAGCTACTCAACTCAGAACTAGATATTCGAAGAAGTGAGCGGCCCCTCATCAACCTCATCCATCACACATATTGACTGTTTGATTACTTAACATCAACAGTTTGGTGTCCACCGTGGGGCTTTCTTTCTTTTTCGAGAAAGCATGTCTAGTTCTGAGCATAGGGTTGATCAGTCTCACCCTGAAGGACCACATCAGAGCTACGTTACTCAAGCTCAGCTTGATAAAACGGCTCAGCAGATTGCTCAATCTCTTCAACAACAACTCGCTACCTTCACCAGCGAGCTCCTCAGCCGGCTTCCACAGCCGCAGCAAGCTACTTCAGCTGTCCCCCCCCGCCTTCTGGAGACTAGCGATCAGAGACTCATCCTCCTTCTAGAGCACAACTAGTGGTCCCACCTCGGACTCCTCATCTTGCTGTCAAGCAACCGACTAGATTACTTAATGTATGAGATGTGATGATAATCAACCTGATCATCAGGATGAAAATAGGGATATATGATCCCGTTCATGTCAAGATAAAGATTATCAAACTCAACAGAGTTCGTATTTGGTTGAGAAGAATCAACACAATCATGTTCCTTTACAGCATTAACAACAATTTTAGGGTATTTACCAACTAGCCATCTATAGAATGAATGAACTCTCATCGCTCTCAAAGCTTCCTCAAGATAAAATGAGCTCTCAGTACCTTTTGAACTAATGAGGCAAGTATCTAACTTGGGTTTAGAATGGAAACCACCTTGAGGCCCGAACCCTCACGCAGAAAGTCATTGGCCAAAGGTATTACTAGCTCATTATATTGGATGAGTCAAGACGACTCGTCTCTCAGTGCAAGAAATGTTAATTTTTCTCGTCCATCCCGCGAGCGACAGCCACCGAACTAACTTCCATCCTGAGCCCTGTACCATTTGCTCAATAGGGATTGGATTTGCTAGGTCCTCTCCTCATAGCTTCAGGGCAGAGGAAGTTTCTTATTGTGGCGATCGACTACTT
>BQKN01057706.1:112793-147453 GCA_022839385.1 Asparagus kiusianus | reverse complement strand
TTTGGGCCCGATGAAGAAGCCCCGAACGACTCAACATGCTAGGGGTCGCCGTAACCCTCAACATGACAAAGAGATCAGGGCAACTAAGCGCACTACTCTGCGCATTGAAGTCCAGGAGCCCGCTGAGGATTCACACCCACAAAGGCATGTTTCGAGGCGCGTGACTCTCGAAAGCCCGAAAAAGGCAGTTTGCCCTCAGAAGGAAACATTATCGTCTGATGATGATGACGTTATACCTGAGAAATCGTGCCAACACACGATAGGTTACTCCGACCTGCAAACTGATAAGTTGTACTATCGTGTTGGGGGTACGAGCAAAGCCAGAAAGAGAAGTCCTCGAAGGCTAGAAACTCAATGCCCCTGTTCCAAACTCATCCGGGCGGTATTGTCTGAGTGCAACTGCATTAAGGCAGTCCCCGAAAGAGTTTCAGTTTTCAAAAGGCTTAGTACCGAAACGCCAAAACCAAGGCATAGGCATTTCTGACGAAGAAGAACGGTGGTCGATGATGGAGAATTTCCGAGGGTCACCACCAATATGACCAGCCAAGGAACATCGGCTCAGGACAATCCCGAGGCGATTCCAGAGATGCCCCGACGTGTAACTCGTCTGCAGTCTGAAGCTATCATTCGTGCAACATATGGTAGGGTTCGGACGAGATTACCTTCAGGAGATGAAGAATCAGATGCCGGCTCGGCGGTTGCATCTGATAATACCGTATCCAGCGAAGGACAACCCCGCGAGTCATTCATGATAAGCGCGGAACAAGTGGCCAAGATGCTCGAAGAAGCCATGGCCAAACAACAAGAGAGCTACAGGTTTGAAATGCAGATGGCCATGCAGAATATGAGAGAAATGCATGAGCAACAAATCCAGGCACTGACGAACAAGCAAGGCGAACCAAGCCGCCGTAACCAGGTCGTTCAGGAAGATGAGCACATGGATACGGATGAAGCTCGCAATGCCAATAATCCTCCCGTCAATGCAGGGGGTGGTAATGAGGATACTAGTCACAACGCCACGCTTCCACCTCAGAATCGTGCTAACGAAAACACGGGTGAAAGTTTGAAGATCAAAAATCTCGAGAGCAAGATCAATACGTTGATTTCTGCTCAAGAGGTGAAGAAAACGGGCATTCCTTGTCCATACCCAAGAGAATGGGAATCAATCCCATATCCGGCGAAGTTCAACCTAATCAACTTCACGCCGTTTGATGGGAAGGGTTCACCCACTCAGCATGTGATTTACTTCAAATCACACTTGGGGGTTATCTCTGGCAACGAACCTCTGATGGTACGGTCCTTCGTTGGCACTCTTCGTGGAGCCGCCTTCGATTGGTATCGTCGCCTCAAGCTAGGTAGCGTGAATAGCTGGGACGATATAGAGACTAAGTTCCTTACCAATTTCTTCGATGACGACATCGAGATATCTATCGGATCGTTGCTCGATGAGAAACAGAAAGACGGGGAGTTAGTCGACATCTTCGTCAAAAGGTTCCGGAACAAGGCGATGAATTGCTGGGACCCAATCACTGAGGAGTTCATTCTCTAGACCTACCACAACAATCTTTCATTGGACGTGTTGGAAGCAATGGGGACAGCACCATCCAAAACGTGGAAGGATTTGAAGGTCCGAGGGGAACAAGCCGAGCGATTCCTCAGAAGGAAGAAGGCGGAGAGAGGTCAGCAAGCGGCGAATGCTCCAACGCAGAATTTCAACCCAAGGGGGAAAGGTAAGGCACATGCTAATGCAGTTGATGCTAATCAAACTTTCTAATTGCAACCTCAGCAACAGCAGCAGCGGTAACAACGACCTCAGAAGCAGAAATCTTCGGAGCCAAGGTTTCCCAAAGTTTACTCCTTCAAAGATGATGAAGTTCCCGGCATCTTCAAGTATCTGTTGGAGAATAACAAAATCCAGCTGCCGGCGATCGTAGATCAAGAAGGGGCTAGCAAAGTGACGGATCCGAAGTACTGTGCGTACCATAGAGTGGTCCATCACCCTACGAGGTCATGCTACCACCTCAAGGACAAGATCCAGGCATTAATTGATGTGGGCGTCATAACCCCGAAGCCTGCCAAGAATGTAGGAGCAAATGCAGTGTCAATCAGCTTTGGATCGGTGCCCACAACATGGTTCGAGCCAAAACGCGTCACCAAAGTAGGAATGAAGACGGTGAATGATGATCCATATGGACAGTGCCAAAAGGGACATGTGCCACACACAGCCCCAAACGGCGAAATCCTCTGGGTTCATCCGGATCTTATTGAAGATGATCAGTGGGCGACTTCCTCGACCAAGAAGGGTAAAGGCAAGTCTTACAATGCTACTTCTGCAATCTTCGAAGAGGATGGTGATGAAGCTCCTACCTCCCGCTCTCTGAAGAAGAACAAGAAGTCTTTGCCACCAGAAGCGGAAACCAGTACCACTTCAACTATCCGTCACCTAGTGATCAGTTAGCTGAGCAGGGGGTGACTAAACAGGGACCAGCCAAAACTCTCACAGAACTGGGGGTGATTGCAGTTCCTAAACCGGTTAAAGATGCTCGACGACAGCCGGTGGATAAGCAGAAAGAAAAGAGGCCTCAAGAGGTGCAGAATCCGAAGCAGTCTCGTTTCAATCATTTGATTGGAAGAGATAAACCGGAGAGTTCGAACACTCCGTGCATTTTCGATATTATGGCTCAACTAGCTAATATTCCAGCACGGATAACACTGTATAGTTGCTGCGGTTATCTAAGGAGACCAGGGAAGCCTTACAAGAGGCCTTGGCCGATTCAGAAGCATTCCTTACTCGGGTCAAGCCGGTGCCGGAAGAACCAGAACCGTTAATTCAACAATGCAATATAGCGGCTAAGAACCTTCCATGCATTACATTCACCAAAGAGGATATGCAGACGAAGAATTCGAACCATGATCGACCCCTGTACTTCATTGGGTACATTGGCTCCAGCGAAGTCAACCGAATCCAAGTGGATCCGGGTTCCGCTGTGAGTATTATGTCGCTTCGCTTGATGCATAGCCTCGGCATTCCAGTCAGTAAATTGGCGTCTACAGGCACTGTTATTTACGGATTCAACACCAGCGGGTCAAGGCCTTTGGGAAAGATCCGGATAAAATGTCAAATGGGTGATCTGAAGACGAAAGTCACATGTTACGTGATTGATGCTGAGACATCATATAACTTACTACTGGGTCAGCTTTGGATCCATAGTAACATTATAATTCCTTCCACTCTCCATCAGTGTTTGAAATATGTTGACACTGATGGTAAAGTCAGGACGGTGGTCGCGGATAAACAACCATTCAAAGGGTTTGAGAATTATTTCACTGATTCTCTCCTTTATGGTAATGAATCCGATACTGAACCATCGGCCCAGGGCACGGACAGCGGAGAAGAAGCTGATATCGAAGCCGGATTCGATTACAATGGAGGTTTTGTTTTAAATGACATTGTACCCTTTGTAATCAATCTTGACGATGAACAATCGTCAGATGGCTGTTGTAACTGGCAACTTGCCAATATCGAAATAAATGATGATTTAGAGTACTCACTGTCTCTTGATGAAGTGATAAAGGGATTATACAATAATCCTGATTTATATACGCCACTTCGATCATCTTATGTAACAAAGAAAAACCTCCAACATTCTTTCGGAACAACCCTAATCGTTCCTGCCAAAGTAGGAGACGAAAAAGAAGTGGTTTACGGTAAAGGAGAGAGTTTTCCATTACCTGATCATTTCTTAAGAGAAGATGAGAATGAAGACAAACCTGGTCGACATTTATCTAAATATAGTCCGGAAGCGCGTAAGCTCATGGAAAAACAGTGATATGATTTCGCACTCGGAGAAGGTTTATACTTCGATCGAGGTTCTCGTATTCCAGCCAAAACGGCATATGTACCAAAAGGGAAATCGGACAATTATTATAAATTCAGACGAGGGTTAGGGTATGTCTCTTCTTCAAAAGACGAGTGTTGCTGGTTAATCAATGACCAACCATCTAAGCAATACAAGGAGGGGTACTCGTCAGATTCCTCGGAATGGGACTCCGATACAAGTCTGGGGGAAGTATTCAAAGCCTTAATGTCGAACATGACCACAGCTGATCCATCTACAATGGAGGATGACGATCAAATGCTAACGTGGGAAGACCCATGGGTTCATCACCTAAACAAGCAGTACGGCGATAGGTTTGAACAGAGGGAACCCCCCACTGAGGATAAAATAGTCCAAATTAATATGGGCGATGAAGCCAACCCAAAGCCCATATTCATCAGCAATAGTCTTCCCCCAGATGAGAAGGAGGAATTAATTGCCCTCATCAGGGAATATATTGACGTCTTCGCTTGGAATTATGAAGACATGCCAGGGCTCGACCCTAATGTGGCAATGCATCGCCTCGATATCAAGCCGGATGCCAAACCTGTCAAACAGCAGCAAAGACGGTTTCGTCCGCAGATTATGAAAGCCATTGAGGCAGAGGTTAAGAAATTGATCGACTCAGGATTTATCCGAGAAGAGCAGTATCCAGACTGGCTAGCCAATATTGTCCCAGTCATGTAGAAAAATGGTAAAATCAGGATATGCATCGACTTCAGGGACCTGAATGCGGCATGTCCAAAAGACGACTTTCCTCTCCCAATCACGGACGTCATCATCGACAATACGTGCGGATTTGAGAAAATGTCTTTTATGGATGGCTTTTCAGGATATAACCAAATCAAGATGCACCCGGATGATGAGAAGCATACAACGTTCAGAACACCCCTCGGTGTCTTCTGCTACACTGTGATGCCTTTCGGTCTAAAGAACGCAGGCGCCACGTACCAACGAGCAATGACTAAAATTTTCTCAGAACATCTCAGGAAAACGGTTGAGTGCTACGTTGATGATTTGGTTGTGAAAAGCCGCAACAAAGAAGATCACATCAATGACTTGAAGACGATGTTCGATCTCATGCGGAGTCATCAATTGAAGATGAACCCCACTAAATCCTTCCATGGAATGTCCAGCGGAAAATTCCTTGGATTCGTCGTCACCACTAAAGGTATACACATCGATCCTGACAAAGTGAAGGCGATACATGAATTGCAGCCCCCGAGAAATCTAAGAGAACTCAGAGGATTGCAAGGGCGTTTAGCTTACATCCGGCGGTTCATATCAAATCTTTCTGGGAAGTGCCAACCTTTCTCTAAGCTAAACAAGAAAGGTGTGTCATTTATTTGGGACGACGCCTGCCAAAAAGGACTCGAAGACATCAAAACGTATCTGACAAACCCTCCTGTTCTTGTCGCACCAAAATCAGGTAAACCGTTCTTGATTTACATCAAGGCGATGAACCATTCGATAAGTGCTTTATTAGCACAAGACGATGATAATGGTCATGAACAGGCAGTTTATTACCTAAGTCGGACTTTCGTAGGTGCCGAATCCCGATATCCGATGATTGAAAAAGAGTGCCTCGCATTGGTATTCGCAGTACAAAAGATACGGCATTACTTGGTCGGATAGACGATTTACGTTATCTCTAACGTTAATCCAGTACGGGTATTTATGACGCAACCGGGTTCGATGAATTGACGGTTAGTGAAGTGGGCCCTTCTCTTGTCCTAGTATGATTTGTACTTCAAACAGTAGAAGTCGGTCAAAGGACAAGCGATTTGTGATCTTTTGGCGGCAAGCCCGACAACGGATACGACAGAGATATATGATGACTTGCCGGATGAAACCCACGAGGTTAACACCACGTCGCATCAAAAAGTATGGAAATTATACTTCGATGGTGCTTCGAGAGCAGTTAATAAGGCAGTAACCCCCGGATGTCCTAAAGTCTCCTCCGGAGTTGGAGTTGTCTTAGTTTCCCCGGGGAAGCACGTGATGCCTCGGGCTTATTCTCTGACAGATCCATGCTCCAATAAAGTAGCCGAGTACAACGCGCTCCTCATTGGACTCAGTTTCTCCAAGGAGCTGGGGGTCGAATATCTCGAAGCTTTTGGAGATTCTCAATTGATAGTCAATCAAGTCCGTGGAGAGTATGAAGTCAGGAACCAAGACCTGATCCCATACCACCAGGAGGCCGTCAAAATGGCAGATTCTTTTGAAGAATTCTTTATTGAATACATCCCTCGTCTCCAGAACGCTTATGCAGATGCACTGGCAGCACTAGCAGTATCACTTGCGCAGCCGCCCGAAACCGAACTGCTAGTCACAGTAAGATCACATCAACTCTGCATACCCATATACAATATGGATATCGAAAGGGAAGTAGATAGAAACATAAACGCCAAAGAGGTGAACTCAACTCAAATCGGGTTTGAGTCCCGAGATTGGTGTTTTCCCATCATTGACTACGTCCAATATGGTATTCTGCCAGAGGATGTAAAAGAAAGGGAATCAATCCGTCGAAGAGCACCAAGGTTCTTCTATAATACCGAGACCCGTACATTATACCGTCGAGGGTATAATGATTTGCTACTCCGATGCCTTTCGAACAAAGAAGCAGAAGAAGTTCTTAAGGAAGCACACGAAGGAGAATGCGGTGCGCATCAGCCTGGTCCCAAACTGTACGATCGCATCAGGAGAATGGGATATTTTTGGCCCACAATGGTTCGTGACGCGATCGAATATGCCCGAGGATGTCACGCTTGTCAAGTACATGCAAATTATATGCATCAACCACCGGAGCGGTTACACACGTCAACCACGTCTTGGCCATTCGAGACATGGGGTATGGACATTGTCGGTCCTATTTTTCCCCCTTCAGTCAAAGGCGATCGATTTATTCTCGCAATCACTGATTACTTTTCAAAGTGGGCTGAAGCAATTTCGCTTAAAGAAGTGAAGACGAACAACGTCATCAATTTCATCAAGCATCATGTCATATACTGACACGGCGTGCCAAGACGGATCATTCATGTCAACGGTCCACAGTTCATAAGCAACGCTTTCGTCAGGTTCTGTGACAAGTTTAAGATTCAAGATGTTTCGTCAACATCTTATTATCCCGCTCGGAATGGATTAGCTGAGGCTTTTAACAAGACGATCATTAAGATCCTGTCAAAGCTCGTGAAGACCAATAAACGAGACTGGGATGATAAACTCGGTGAAGCACTCTGGGCTTATCGTACCACCATACGCACACCTACAGGAGCTACCCCATATTCGTTGGTATACGGATGTGAAGCTGTGCTACCACTGGAAATCCAAATCCCATCCCTTCGGATCGCTCTCACAACAGAGATGACGACGGAAGAGCAACATCAAAAACGTCTCGAAGAACTCGAAATGTTAGATGAAAGGCGTTTGGAAACTCAACAACACATTGAGTTTTATCAAGCCAGAATATCTAGGGTTTTTAACAAAAGAGTCCGACAGAGAAGCTTCAAGGAAGGAGATCTGGTCCTCGCTGCTCGTCGACCGATAATCCTCAACTCCAAGAAGAAAGGTAAATTTGAACCCAAATGGGAAGGGCCGTTCGTGATAGACACAGTCTACTCGAATGGCGCTTATCGCCTAATTTCTCTAGAGGGTGTCAGGCAATTAATGCCAGTAAATGGGAAGTTCCTGAAAAAGTACTATCCCTAGTACATTCAGGATAACCCATTTATCGGGAAGTTCCTCGAAGAATATTACATTTAATATTCTAGAGGATAACCCAAAATTATTTATACCACCAAAATCTCTCACTGATCGATTTCAATTGACAGTGAGTCTACCAAAATTGTCTTTCTAGTCTAAGCTACCAACAAATTCCTCTCTTGATTCTTTTCACGAACAAGAGGTCCACTTTCAATTCAGAGTCTCCTTTCGATAAACGAAAGAACTCCCCTCTTTTCTCTTTGGTTAAACCTCTTCATGGTTATAACCAAAGTTGAAATTTCATTTCGATAAACGAAAAACTCATCTAGATAACCAATCCTATAAAAGGTAAGCTTATTTAGATCTTCCAGATTCTCGGAGTGGAGATCCCACTTCTAGTTTCTTTCTTGCACTGGAAATAGAATATAAAATTCTTCCTTTCCAGAATCAAGGAAAAGAATATAAAATTCTTCCTTCCTTGTTAGGGGAATAGAATATAAAATTCTTCCTTTCCCACACCAATCCTTTTCCAAGAATTTAGGATCCATCCTAGGAAGTTTATCCCGAATCCTAAGCAGGGATAAGTCTGCGCCTAACACGCGCTGCCGGTTTAGTCTTTCTCCGTAGAAGAAGACACCAGAGTTCGATTCTAGGGTATTCTATCCTAAAACCTAAACAGGGATAAGTCTGCGCCTAACCCGCGCTGCCGGTTAGTTCTTAATCGTTAAAAAGAACACCCGCCAACATATTCAACATTGTGGTAGATTGTTATTAATAACACCAAAATCCATGCCTTACACGTATGGGGAATTTCATCCTGAATCCTAAGAAAGGATATGTCGACGCCTAACACGCGCCGCCGGTTTAGTCTTTCCCCGTAGAAAAAGACACCAGAGTTCGATTCTGGGGTATCTTATCCTAAAACCTAAGTAAGGGTAAGTCAGCATCTAATACACGTTGCCGGGTAGCCTATTCCCGTAACAATGGCGAAGTCTATGTATTCAAAGTCGTAGCAAAGAGTCTAAGAGAGTTCATTCCGTTAGCACAACGTCACATGCGGAACGGATTTAGACAAATCCGCATGCTAGCCCGACTCAAACGGTAGTCGGTAAAGGCTAATCAAATCCGTTGAAGGCTGGGGGTTAGCTAAAAATCCTAAAGTCAACGCCTAACACGCATCGCCGGGTAGCCTATTCCCGTAACAAATGGTAAAGCCTATGTATTCAATATCATAGCACAAAGTCTAAAGGAGTTCATTCCTTTAGCACAACGTCACATGTGGAACGGACTAAAACAATCCGCATATAAGCCCGATTCAAACGGTAGTCGATGAAAGCACGTCAAATCCGTTGAAGGCTGAGGATTTGCTAAAAATCCTAAGTCAACGTCTCATACACGTTGCTGTTTAGTCTTTTCATAGGAGAAAGACGAAGTCTACGTATTCAATATCGTAGCACTAAAAGGGTTAACTCTTTTAGCTTAACATCACATGTAGAACGGACTTGAACAATCCGCATGCTAGCCCGACTCAAATGGTAGTCGGTAAAGGCTCATCAAACCCGTTGATGGCTGAGAATTTGCCAAAAATTCTATAAATACGAGTCATTGACGCATCAATTCTATAGATTGGTCTCGTGACTCAAGTATCTGCCACGCTCAAATTCCTTAAGAGTTTAAACTGTGTTGAACGCCGGACAACACGTCGCAATAAAGCTTAGACGCCGGACAACGCGTCACAAGGAAGCTCAAACGCCGGACAATGTGTTGCAAATGAAGATTCAACGCCGACGATCGATGGTCAGTTCTATGTTGAAACAACAAACTCGAGCTAAAAAGTCCGGAAATCGAGAATCAACTTCAAGTTCAAAATTCCGACAAACGGTCAGACAATAAATGAAGCACCGGAACCCTTACAGACATTCGACAAAGCACCGAATAGCCTGGAGGACTGAAGGAATCAAGAATAGAAGCCATTCCGAATATCCCGTCGTAACCGACTGAAGGATGGGACAATCATATCCAAAGTATTCCAGACTCGTCTATAAAATAACGAGGCTAAAATACTTTGGAGGGGGTATCTGTAGGCGTATAAAACTGCCTATAGGTCCCTTAACACAGCTCGACGACGTCAAACCAACCATCAGGCAACGTATCCAAACACGATCGTTAGTCCACAACACCGAAGCTAAGTGATACGCGATGAAGCGGCTTAACGAGGCTACGAGGCTAACGAACCGCACGCAAACAACGGAATAAATCCATTCGCGTGCGGAATCAAGCAAACGGGTTGAGGAATCAACGAGTCATCCAACCAAGAGCGGACTCGAACGAATCAAGATCAGTTTCGGACTCGAACTCAGAAGTGGATTTACTGCCAAATCAGAATCCAGATTTACTGCCAAATTAGGTCAACGAATGAAGTCCGGATAAGTCAACTATAGACCGGAAAACGGTCAAAACGGCGGGAAAAAAACCAACACCAAGAGAGGCTCGGCCGAAACCGAGCCACCTCTTGGTGAGGTGGCTCGGTGGCCGAGCCACCTCAGGGTGGCTAGGTGGTTCAGCCACCTGTGCCCGGGCACAGTGAAGGGAGCCTATAAATAGAGGAAGAGGGGCTCATTTTCAAGGGTTGGAAAATTTGGAGAGGCGAAGCTCTACAGGATTCGAGGCTTAGATCTGAAAAAGATTGAAGCTTTGGGACTTTAAGGACTTGCTCATTCAGATCCGGTGCTCGACGATCGTCAACGCCAAATAAGGCAAGAGTTCGAGAGGGACCGGATCTCAGATCTACGCAGTCATCCTCCGGATCAAAGCTTGGTCTTTGATCCCGAGAATTGGGCGATTATTTCCTTGGTGAACTAATCCCCCCCGGCTATTATTTCCTTCGTGAAATAATACCCGTCGTACTGCGTAGATCCGACTAGATCTAGATCACGTGGTGGTCCACGGATAAACCCCGGCGCAGGTGAAGAACCCACGCAAGCGAGTGATCGCAAAATAGGAGCTCGTGATTTGTTCGACAAACAAGGAGAAAAGTTGTAATTTTTATTTTTATTTTATTTGATCTCATTGTAACCGGATCTTATAAAAAGACCGGATCTTTGTAATCGATAAACTATTACTAAGAGTACGATGGAATCAATAAAGAAAGCTACGATTTTTCCCGTGAACAAACCCGTTTGGGCACATGTAGTGCACTAACATGGTCAAAGTAATATTTACTCAAATGACCATTCCGATTGTAATTTGGGCAATGAAAAAGATCAATTTGTTTTTGTGGACCATTAGCTCGTGCACGGAAATCATTTGCAAATAAAGATTGTCTTTTAGAAATATTTTGCAAATGAGAAACATTCTTAAACAATGGTCTATTTGGAACATATTGTAACTTAGAAGCTTTTTGCATATCAAAACAAAATTTAGCAAGATGTCCAAACCTACCACAAACATCATATTTAAAAACATGTGGTCTACTAGAAGCATTTGGAAAATTTGAATTCTTTTTCAAATCAAAGCAAAACTTTTCCAAATGGCCAAAACGACCACATGATCACACTTGAACACACTAGCATGCTTATGATGAACTTTATGAGAATGAGCATATGAATGTGTAAGTGTACAAGATGAAGAAGCTACATGAGATGCACAAGGAGCATTAGAATTCTTATGTTTGTGTGCATCATAGCAAAATTTAGCTAAATGACCTTTTCGGCCACAAATAGAGTATTTGTAAATTTTGCTATATATGTGTGCATAATGAGTAGATGATGACTTAGACTAGGCACACATATCCATAAGCCTCTTATGATTATCAAAGCATATTTTCAAAGTTGAATCTAAAGATGAAATGCGATTATTCATAAGATTCGAATCTTCATTTTTAGGCACATATGCATTTTTAGAAGTAGAACATAAATAGTCATTTATGAAAGAAACAGTATCATTTTGTATGTTCTTTACTTCTAATATGGTATTATTTTTGTCATGAGTCAAGTTAGCAATATCCGATTTCAAATTTTTATTTTCCAAATTTAACATATCATTGTTTTCTTGAAGAACAATACTTTCTTGAGAAATGATATCAAATTTGGAAGCTAACTTCTCATGATCGGATTTTAAATTATCATGCTTGCATTGTAAATCAACAAAATCTTTATGCAATTTGTTATAGGCAAGCAATAATTTTTCACTAGCACAAGCAAGTTCATCACTAGATAAATCATTATCAGGTTCGAACTCGCAAACCTCACTAGAGCTATCGCCTAGTGGTCGTGTGCATGATGCTCCACATAAACTTGAAGCCGGATCCTCCAAAGCTTGTCAGATCGCCTCCAAGTCCCCTTGATATACTTCAATAAATTTCCATAAGGTGTAAGCACTATCAAAAGAATCAAGCTTGTTAGACATAAATGAATCAAATGCATTTAATAAAATTCTAACATAAGCTTGTTCATAATAAACATCTTTTTATCATGTTTGATCCACTTAGATTTCTCCAACGTGGGCACAATATAAGCACAATCAATGATTTCCCATAAATTGATATTTTTAGATTGAACAAATATTTTGAATCTAAAGCACCATTGAGCATAGGGAAAAACATTGAATTTAGGAGCAATACTAGAATCATAGCCTAAACAAGATGCATCATTCATATTCAGAATTTGTAAAAATATGCAAGCAAGATACAAATGCAATCAAAATAAGATTAGCACAACAAGATAACTTGGATCATTAATTTAAGATGATTAGACCTTAAATCAAAGAGCACCAAGCTCTAATACTAATTGTTAGACCCTAGAGGGGGAAGGGGGGTGATTAGGGTCTTATACTAATCTAATCCGATTTTGATGCTAATTAAAACTAATTAACAAATATATTCTTGTAAGATAGATATACAAGAGTTATAAGCAAGAATAAGCAATATTAATAAAAAGATATATCCTATATGATAAAAGTATATGCAAGGATATATAGACTAACACAAGGGTAAACAAAATGAACTAGATAGTGGATGATAAAAATAATGAGCTATGGACAATGGCGACAAGAAATATAAATATAATATTAAGTGCGCCAAAGCAAACTCAAACACACGATATGATCACGAAGTTCGGACCTTCCGTCCTACGTCTCCGCTCCCCACTCCCGGGGAGAAATCCACTATCACAATCCGGTTTGGAAGTCGGAACTTCTACACACTCGGTTTTCTAGCTAACCGAAAACTCAACAACTCACACTCTTGCAAACCCACTCAACACCCTCATAAGTGTTGGACCTAGCCGTGTCTCCCTCAAGTGCTCGGTTACAACCTCTCCCTAGGTTCGTCAACCGACGCCACTCCTCTTGGGACGATCCCCGACTCTCACCACACACTCCTCTCGGTGTACAAGTGTATTACAAAGTGTATCTCACAATAAGCACAAATACAACAAATGATTATTTTCTAATATGGATGAGAACACAATGAAAGCTCACACTCAATTGTTACAATCTCACACCAACCCAAATATACTATGAATGTAAATACAATAAGCTCATGTGGGTGTGTGTGAACAATGAGTGAAATAAAAACAACTAAACTCAATTGTAAATACTAGCTTAATAGAAATAATAATCAACAAATAATTATGAATAAAAGCTAGAATGAGTTTAGGAAAACTTCTCTTTATGATAAGAGAGAGAGAGATGCATTGAAGCTCAATGAATTGATCTACACTTCCTCTTATGGAATTCTTCACAAACCAAACCCTTAAACAAACTTAAAACCAAACTTAAACTCTTTTAAAACTTGTTAAAATATATCTTGGATTGCTTGATAGAGCTGAGGAAAAAGGGGGTATTTATAGAAACCCCAAAGCCAAGAGAAAGCCAAGAAAAGACCAAAAAACCACTCAGCAACGGCTTTGAAAACTAGCCATTAGAAGTGATATGACAGTGCGGCGGTCGACCGCGGCGGTCGACCGCGAGCAACAAAAAAACAATACTATGGCTCTGGACAAGCGACGGTCGACCGCGAAAGTCTCTGAACTACTTACGGTCGACCGCCACAGTCGACCGCGAGCCAACAAAACACATTCTGAGTTTTGAACGCATGGCGGTCGACCGTGGCGGTCGACCGCGAACTGATACTCAGGAAAACAGGTTTTACAAGCTGATTTTTGAGACTTTGAAAATATGTTAAAAATAATAATTAAAGTCCAAAAATAATGAAACTTTGGGAAATGTATATAAACATGTAAATAAACATATTACAAAAAGAATTTTCCAAATTGTATTTTCCATTTGTGAAAAATCATCATTTTGCAGAATAGTCCAAAACACGAAAATGTAAACATGTGAATTTTAATATTTTGGCTAAACCATGTTTTGAAACTTTGCACAATGATTATGTAGACTTAATAAAATATGTATACGATTATTGTTAAGTTCAAAAACTAAGAATACAATTTTTTTTACAAATACAGTAGAAAATGAAACATATGAGTATGTATATGAAAATATATTTGTTTCATATCTAAGTAGTTAAACCAAATCACAATAATAAATATGAAATATATAATCTCATATTTATAAACATGAAAACCCAAAACCATGCATGTATATATATAACTATATATATACATAGAAACCAAATACGTGTGTGTATATGATATTGAGCTTAGAGTATCTAACACACATAATATAAAACCTAAACTAAGTTACCCAAGCTTTAATCTTGATTTTCAATTAAGCTTGACTTGGTACACTTTGCGGATGAAGCTTGAACTTGATCTTTAACTTGAATTGTACGTTGCTTCACTCCACAATTCCGCCAACCTCTGTTTGATATCGTCGTTGAAATGCTATTCCATCCAACCTCCAACTCGTTGTTTGCCTAGAATAAATGCGAAAACACAAACACTAGACAACAACATTAGAAGTAAATTGTTTGTTAAACATCATCAAAACAAAAAGGCCAATAATCTCCCCCTATTTGATGATGACAAACAATTTACAAAAAGGATATATGCATGGTATAATATATCATGCATATAAACAAGAAAGAATATACTCACAATATTTCTCCCCCTTTGACAACATCAAAAAAGGGACAAAAGAATTAAGAGAGCGAAAGCTCCCCCTATCAATATACATGAGTGAGTATAAAACATAGAAGGATATGGGGATTGCCCCCCCTATCAAAATGCCATATAGAAAATATGAAATGAACAATTCTCTGTACGCTCTAAAGCAGATGTTGAGGTATTGGTACAAGAGATTTGATTCGTTCATCATGAGCCTTGGATACAACAGACTTAATTCAGCCCCTTGTGCATATTTTAAGAGGTTTGGTGAAAATAACTTTGTTATCTTATTGTTATATGCTGACGACATGTTGGTTGTAGGCCCCAACAAAGATCGTATCAAAAAATTAAAGGCATAGTTAGCTAAAAAATTTAAAATAAAAGATTTAAGGATCTGCAAACAAGTTTCTAGGGATGCAAATTTACCGAGACATAATTAATAGGATGATTTAGCTTTCTCAGAAGAATTATTTGGAGAAAATCTTGTGGCGCTTTAACATGCAAGATTGTAAGTTAATTTCTACCAAACTTCTTGTTAATTACAGAAGCAAAACATATGGAACTGAACGCATCTAATTGAAAGATCTAGTTATGATATATGAGACTACGTGAGGAGAAATTTAGCATTTTTTGATAGTTTGAGTGTTATATTTTTTTGACAAATGATCAAGTCTATCACTACTAGACAAATGAAGCACAAAGATGTGAGTCATCCACTCACATGTTGAAGCCATTGAAGCTAAGTAAAAGAATCAAAGGCGCAAAAATACTAGGGAGTTATTATATTTGTCATATCAAACATTGAATTCAACAAAAGGAAGAAAAGAATGTTTTTATTGAGTGATATTCATTCTTTCTTGGGCAGCTCTGGCCGGACCTCAAACCCGCCACCTTGGCGCTCAACAATAGTGTACGACACGTAAGTCCTAAAGATCTTGTCCCAAGAGGTGAAGAATGATTGCGCGTAGTTGTATTTGTTCTCCTTAAGCTGCTGGTGAACATCATGGTATGCAACATTGTTGAGGAACAATAACTGAGGGGATTCCAATATTGGGGATTCGAAACAATCAAATTGAATTTGTGCCCTTTCGGACCTTGTGTTTGAGAGTAGTAAAGTAGAAAAAACACCTCAAATAAAAGATAAAACTTGCAAGAAAGTAAACAAGAAAGAACACAACAGATTTAATGAGGTTCAGCAACATGCCTACGTCCTAATGAGCCACACCACACAATAAATAATTCTTTGATTAAATTGAAGAGGATTACAATGCCCACAAATAGGTTTTTATCTCTCTGAGATCTCTCTGAAAGAATCCTCTCAAAACCCTCTTTTTCACGTGTTCTAATAAACCCTAAAACGTATCAGGTCCAGCCCAAAACAGATTCCCAAAAGAATCAGGATTCTAAAATCCCGATTATGGTCGACTGAACATGCAAAGTTGGTCGACTGGCCAGAACAATGAATTCTACAGGGTCTAGTGTGCACTTTTCGGTCGACCAGACTCCTCATGTCGGTCGATCGACCAGAGTGTCGATTTCTTCTCAGTTTCCTGCAGGCATGGCGGTCAACTGGACCTCCTCCATCGATCAACAGGCCAGCAACTAGACTGTTTTCTTCATCTTTTTGATTCAGCTTTAGGTCTACACACTTAGACTAGCAATCTCCCACTTGGAGACCAAAGCACTATCAACGAGCTCACCCGAACTCCTGCCTTCTTCGCAAGCATCTTCTCCTAGCTGGAAAAAATCCATTTTTTAATCATCATCATCTCGGTGATCTCGCCGATCCTCCTAGTGTGGCTCCACCTTTGACTCCTATGTGTGAAGGCCAAATAAAGTTGCGCACAACTCCATTTTCTCGATTGTCACTACTTTCGTTAACATATCTGTAGGATTTTAACTCCTAAAATCTTCTCTAGCTGTAACTTCCCATCCTCAATCAGTGAGCGTATGAAATGGTATCCTACGTTGATGTGTTTCATTCTGGCATGATATACTGGATTCTTAACAAGGTGTATAGCGCTATAGCTATCATAATAAAAAACTTCGTTCCCCCGCTTTAGTTCCAACTCTTCCAGACACCCGGTCAACCAAATCATCTCTTTGCTGGCTTCAATCACTACGACATACTCTTCCTCAATTGTGGACAATGTTACAATCTTCTACAGATGTGAGACCCAGCTCACTGATGTCGACGCTAAGGTATAAACATACCCTGTGGTACTTCACCTTGTATCATGATCACCAGCGAAATCCGTATCCACGTATCCCCATAGTACCAAATCCTTTCTCCTAAAACATAACGGCTTGTCTGTAGTCCCTCTCAAGTAATGTAATATCCACTTCAAGGGCTCTCAATGCTGCTTCCCTGGATTGCTTGCAAACCTACTCACAACTCCCACTACATGGGCAATATCCGACCTCATGCAAACCATCACGTACATAAGACTACCAATGGCTGATGAATATGATACTCTGCTCATATGATCCTTCTCTACATCTGTCTTGGGTGATTACTCCTTAGATAACTTGAACTGACTTCCAATGTGCGTGCTAACAACCTTAGCATTTTACATGTTGATCCTCTGAAGTACCTTCCTGATGTATTCAGCTTGACTTAACTTTAATGTCCCTTCAGCTTCATCTCTATTGATTTGCATCTCAAGAATTTTCTTCGCTGCACCCAAATCCTTCATAGCAAAATCCTTCGCCAGCTGATTCTTCAAGTTGTTTATCTCCTCTAAACATGGTCTTACAACTAACATGTCATCAACATACAATACTAACATGATATAGCTGGACTCGAACTTCTTGAAGTAGCAACAATTAATGATGTGAATTGCATCTTCCCAGTCATTTCTCTGCATGAAGTTGTCAAACTTCTTATACCACTATCTCGGAGACTGTTTCAAACCGTACAAGCTCTTCTTGTGCTTACACACAATCTCTTCATTTCCTTCTTCAATGAAACCAACAAGTTGCTTCATATAAATTTCTTCATTCAAGTCAATATGAAGAAAGACAGTCTTCACATCTAACTACTCAAGGTAGAGATATTTTGTAGCTACTAAGCTCAACACCACTCTGATGGTTTTAAGCTTCACAATGAGAGAAAATATCTCCGTATAATCCACTCCTTCCTGCTGTTGGAACCCTTTTACGACTAATCTGGTCTTATACCTCTTGCTTCCATCACTTTCCTGTTTGGCCCAATATACCCATTTGTTATGCAAGGTTTTTTTCTGTGTAGGTAGCTAGGCTAACTACCATGTCTCATTCGAGTGGAGAGTCATCTCTTCTTGCATCACATGCTCCCACTGCTGAGATTCACTAACTTACATAACCTCTTCATAGCACTCTAGCTCTCCGCTATCTATCAAAAGTAAGTAATCAAGCGATGAGAGATATCTGGGATTCGGTTTGGGTACCCTGGATGACCTCCTAAGCTCCACGCCCTGGGTAATAGCTTCTGCACCTAATTTTCCTCCGTTCTTCGGTCAGAACTAGTACTATCTCCCCATATGGAAGTTCCTCCAAATCTATGTACTCGGATCTATCTGTGAGAAAACTAATTTCCAAGAGGGTTCTAACGTCTTTGTGAATAGTACAACAAAATAAAATCTAAACTATGCAAGAAAATAAATCTATACTATAAAATAATTACAAGAAAATGAAGTTATGAAAGTAAATCTACTCTACAAGGTATGAGAATAAATCTAATTCAAGTGGGTTATATCCCCTTGAATATCTAAAGCAAGAAAAAAAATATTACAAGAGAAGTAAAAAAGATAAAAGAGAAAATTTACATTCCAAGAGGGTTCTAGCCTCTTGATGATGGTAAATATTCATCTTGATCTTCATCTTCTTCTCACCTTCATTTTCATCATCATACAAAGAGAAAAAAAGAAAAATATGAAGAGGTGAAAAAATCTTTTATTAATTGTAATAAAGTTATAATTTTTAGAAGGTCTTCTCAATTAAAAGTAATCCTCCTCTCTAAATGGAGTTTTTACAAAAAAATTCACACTCAAACCCCTCACCCTCTACTCCTATTTATAGCCTAAAGAAATAAATAAAAACCCTTGAATTTTCTTTAGAGATCAAGGATTAAATCATAGACATAAAACAGTTTCTGTTGCGAACCAATCGGTTGACCAATCGGTTGGCCAATCGGTTGGTCAATCGATTGGTTTGTGCATATTTAAATTTTTTTATTGATTTATTGACCCAATTTCTTCATGGATCCTTGAGGTTTATTGGGCCTTCTTTTGTCTTCATATTTGGGCTTCAATAAATGGTAAAAATTCAGGAAATTTGAGTCTTTTGGGCTTTTATTCATTAACCTTTATTAACCTATAAATTAAGATAAAATCAAGCTATTAGTGATATATTTATTTAAATAAGATAGATAACAAGAGTATAAAAATATAATAAAAATATGATTATCAAATACCACCATACCTAAACTTTTCCTAGTCCTCTAGCAAAGAGAGAAATTAAAAAACGGAAATAAATTCTAACTCACTTTCGCAGGAATCGCGGTTGTATTTATCGCATACAACAGGCCTTTAAACCCCAAAGTTACCCTAAACGACAAGTTGCAGTCTGATGAGGGTTTGTAGTAAATATACCCACAAAATTTGATTAACTTGCCAATTTAAATAAGTTTGTGAATAATTAATTTAATTGATTTATTTAAACATTCTAATTGAAGGTAGATTTTACTAAAGAAAACGTTTTTATGTGTAACACTAAGACAAATCTCTTAGAAAATCTTTTCATTGTAAATATTCAAAATCAAGTCTAACTCATAAATTTAATTTTAAAGAATTGAAAGAAACATGTTAACTCTTTATTTTAAACAATTTTCAAGTCTCTTAGTCAAAATTATTATTCAATGATATATCTAAAAATATAACTATATATATAAAAACAATGTTACTACGTTGTTTTTCACTTTTTATCCTTTGGTGATTTTGTTCTACTTCATCGATCATTCTAAGTGACCATTTAACGAGTTTGGGCTAATAATGAATGAACCATAGAGAAGGGTGAATGGGGTAATTGTTAATCTAATCCGATTTCAATGTCAAATTAAAACTTATAATGCAATATCCTAGCAATATGATGTACAATAAGATATGCAAGGATAAGCAAGAGACAATATGCGATATAAACAATAAGTACAAATTGTAAAGAATAATGGTGCGCCAAAACAATTGCAAACATAAGATATAATCACAGAGTTGGGTCAACCCTCAACCTACATCTCCGCTCCTCACCTCGAGGAGATCTTCACTAAATCTCAAATACTACACAATAAAGGCTTCCAAGTTCACCGATAATTTTTACAAGTCACATGTTGTCAATCACACAAGCCACACTTCTCTAAGTGTTGGACTACCCGTGTTAACTTTCTCAAATGTTTGGATTTACAACCTCTCCTTAGGCTTTATAACCAACCCACTTCTCTTGGAATTTACCTTGATCTCTCCCAACCACTCCTCTAAGTGTTCTTGTATATTAAAACGTGTTTCAACAATAAGTGCGAATAAGAGTTTGTTCTCTAAACAAGTGAGAACGAAAATATAAGCTCTCTCAATGAAAACACTCTCACAACCCGATTATACTAAATGTGAAATACTTAAGCTCAAGTGGTTGTGTGTGTAAACAATGAGTAAAACAAAATCAAACTCAAATCAATCTAGCATAAATATATGAGAATCAAAATATTAATTAGCTAGATGATGAGTTTAGAAAAACTTCTCCAAAATAAAGAGAGCTAGATATTTAAGGATGAACGCCTCTAAAACGAAATTGAGATCATTCTCTTTGTGAAACTCTTTTCACATAAACAAACACACTTAAACTTCTAAAAAACGTACAGCAAAACTGTCCAAAAACTTTTTGTAAAAACTCTTTTGAAAAACTATGTCTTGAGGGTTATTTATAACCTCTCAAACAAAACAAATCTGAAACTAGCTGTTATAGAAAAATGCATGATTAGTCGACCGGTTGAATATATCAGTCAACTGATAAATTAGCCATTACTGTAAAGAAAACAGACAACCATTACTCGGTCGACTGAAAACCAAGATCAGTCGACTGAAAGTACTATTCGGTCGACAGACTCTATTGGTCGGTCGACTGATTGATTGACAAAACTAATGCTGTCAAAACTGCTATTAGCAAGTCCACTGAAAAGTTTCTTCAATCGACTGAAACGACTATTCGATCGACCAATCCAAGCATACGATCGACTGAAAAACTGATACATAGATTCCTGAATTTTGCTGAAAAGTTGATTTTCTAAATTTGATTTAAAATAGTAAATCAACTCTAAAAATAGTAAAAGTTGGGAAAATGATTATACATATGAAAATAAACATGTTGGAAGAGAAATTTCTAAAATAGCATTTCTTATTTTTTAAAACTCAATGTTTTGCAAAATGGTCAAAAATACGAGTTTGTTACATACTTGATTTTGAAAAAAATTCTTCAAATAAGTTTTGAGATACTTTTAAATGAATTAATAGTTTTTAAAAAAGATGTAAAACAATATCATTAAGACAATAATCCAAAAACACATTATATTCCCAAATACGATAAACATGAAATAATGTATATGTGTCTAATTTGAGCTCTAAGTATAAACATGAAGTAAAAGCCTAAACTACTATACCAAAGCTTGATTTGCATGAAGCTGGATCTTGGACGATCCTCAGCTTGGTAGTAGAGATGAAGTATGATATTGAATCTTTGACTTGAATTGAGATGACTTCATTCCAATTTCCTTCCAACCTCTAATGAATATCATTATTTAGTTCAATTCCATCCAACCTCTAACCTGGATGCATGTTGGAGAAAAACACAAATACTACAAAACAAGATTAGAAATTATTTGTTAATCATCAAAACTAGATTAGACAATATACTCATAATCATGAGACCTAACAATCTCTCCCTTTTCGATGATGATAAGCAATCTACACAAGAAATATAAAAAATATAGAATACACATGCGTAACCAATAGTAAACAAAAATATTCACAAAGATACTTACAGAAATAGCACTTTTTCTCCTTCTTTGGCAACATCAAAATGGGTTTAGAATAATAATAGAGAGCGAAAGCTCTCCCTATTAACAAGCCTAAGAGCATATAACAAAAAATAATAAGGCAACTATATGTGATCAAATATACACATATATATAAAGATCCTCTAATCACAACTCACACATATCACATAGATATATGTTACATAGTTCTTCTTCCTCTTTGGCATCCACAAAATTGAAAAGAGAGATAGAGCAATAGTCATATATATAAAAACATATGTGATTAGTAAGATTTTATATGATATATGAATATGAGATACAAAAAAAATCTTGTGATAACTCATACTCAAAGAGACCAAAGAAAATACATATACATGTCATTATGAAAAGTGTTACAAAGGTCTCAAGATATATAAAAAACTCTAAGTAAAGAAAAAAAAATATGAAAATCATAACGAAAGGAATATTTCTAAATAAAAGTAAAAAATCATAGGTCATGAAATGATATTTCCAAATGAAATCAATCATGAAAGCAAACCATATACTAAATAAAAAGAAATCATGAAAAACATAACACATGAAAATCATGAAAGTCCTATTGAATGATGAATCGGTCGACTTATTAAGTAATCGGTCGATTGAAAAATATTAGAAATCGGTCGACTTAAGGTAACAGATATCGGTCGACAGAACAGGATACTCGGTCGACTGATAAATGTACTGGTTGATTGTCTAGAGAGTTGTAAAACTGTCTGTCTGACCAATGACTTTTCCAAACACACATTAACATCAAAAGAAGCATGATCGATAAATATAAAAAATCGTAAACCATCATTTTTTAGGAATGTAAATAAGTGATCAAGCAAAACGCAAGAATTTTCATGATTTGAATTAATGTGAAATAATTTTCTTTAATCATTTGAAATTATGTGAGTCATAATGAACCAAATTTGTTTTCATTCACATGAAATTGTTTAAAAAAATTAAAACTAGCAAGTGCTAAAAACATAGGAATACATAAGAATTGATTCCATCCTTGCAATTGGTGTAAATGTTTTGTCTTAATGTATCCTTGGGTAATCGATCTAGCTATTTCATCATATTCATATCATAATACTTAATAAAAACAAAAGTATTTATTTTAGGACCAAAAATTTTTTGTTTTGTTTTCATTTAGATAAATATATATTTCCAAAAAAAATTTGCAAACACGTTTTCAAAAAAATAAAAGTGGAAACACTAAAAACTTATTTTGAAATCAAACAGTTTTTGGCACCCAAATACTCTTGGTGCCGGAGAGTTTAGTGATATGATCCCTATCAATATAATCCAAAGTCCTTGGATTATAGCCCTATTTGGGCGCATTTAGGACACGAGTCCGGTCATAACAATAATTATGCAAATGACACATCCTATTGCAATAAGTGCAATGGAATGGATGCACTTATTTTTCTTGACCATTTAGTTGTGCACGAGAAATATTTTTAAACAAAGTTGGTCTTTTTTAAAATATTTTAGATTTTAAAATATTTTGCAAATCAAAACAAAATTTTACTAAATGATCAAACCTATCAAAAAATTCATACTTAAACACATCAACATGCTTATGATGAACAATAGGTGCATTTGTGTGTTTGTGTGGTGAAGAGACTTGATGGGATACACAAGGAGCAATAATATTAGAATTAGTGGATTTTCGTACATCATAGCAAAATTTAGCAAGATGGCCTTTACGATCGTAAATAGAGCATTTGTAAACTTTGTCATACATGTTTGCATAGTGTACGGGTAGTTTGGAAGAATTAGCACACGACTTAGCACACAAGTCCATAAGTTTCTTATTATTATCAATGCATGTAGTTAGAGTTGAATGTAAACAAAATATACAGTTTTTCACATCATTCAACTCATTATTTGGCACAATAGCATTGGCAATAGAAGTAGAAAGAGCATGATCATTTCTGAATGAATTTAATTCATTTCTTATAGCTTCTACTTCTAACATGACATCGATCTTTTCATGAGATAAGCTGGCAATTTTTAATGTCAAAGCATCATGATCTAATTTTAATTTTTCATTGTTATCTTTAAGGATCACATTTTCTTTAGTAATGATATCAAATTTAGATGCTAGCAAATCATGATCGGATTTCAATTCAACATACTTCCTTTTTAAATTTACAAAATTATGATGTAATTTGTTGTAGGCATTCATTAATTTTTTATATGCATATGCGAGCTCATTAGATAATTCACTTTCAAATTCGGACTCGCATACCTCATTAGGGCAATCGCTCATTGGCCGTGTGCATGATTATGCTCCAAAGATATCAACAATAGCACTTGAAGCGGAACCCACCGGAATGCGTTGGATTTCCTCCAAGTTGCAGTAATGTGCTTCTATATGTTTTCATAATGTATAAGCACTATCAAAAGAAGCAAGTTTGTTAGATATAGATGGATCAAAAGCATTAAGCAAAAATTCTAAGAAGAGCTTGTTCAAAATGAACATCCTCTTATCATCATTGCTCTACTTGGATTTCTCTAACATGGGCACAACATAAGCACAATCAATTACTTTCCATAAATCTATATATTTAGATCTAACAAATAATTTAAATCTAAACATCCATTGAGCATAAGGGAAATTATTGAATGAATGAGCAACATCAATAGCATAGCCTAAACTAGGTGCACCGTGTATATCCATGATGATAATGCAAGCAAGAAAAAAATACAAAACTAGATTAGCAAAAAGTAATAGCAAGATATTTGACTCTAAGCGATTAAACCACAAATAGAGAGCACCAAGCTCTGATACCAATTGAAAAAACCTTAGGGGGTGAATAGGATAATTGCTAATCTAATCTGATTTTAATGCCAAATTGAAAGTTATAATGCAATATCCTAGCAATATGATGTACAATAACATATGCAAGGATACGCAAGGGATAATAGGCGATATAAACAACAAGTACAAGATCTAAAGAATAATGGTGCGCTAAAACAGTCGCAAATACAAGATATAATCACATAGTTTGATCAACCCTCGACCTACGTCTTCGCTCCTCACCTCGAGGAGATCTCCACTAAATCTCAAGTACTACACAATAACAGTTTTCAAGTTCACCGATAATTTTTACAACTCACACGTTGTCAATCACACAAGCCACGCTCCTCTAGGTGTTGGACTACCCGCGTTAACTTTCTCAAGTATTTGGATTTATAACCTCTCCCTAGGTTTTACAACCAACCCACTCCTCTTGGAATTAACCCTAGTCTCTCTCAACCACTCCTCTAAGTATTCTTGTATATTACAACATGTTTAAACAATAAGTACGAATAAGAGTTTTGTTTTCTAAACAAGTGAGAACGAAAATATAAGTTCTCTCAATGAAAACACTCTCACAACCCGATTATACTATATGTGAAATACTTAAGCTCAAGTGGTTGTGTGTGTAAACAATGAGTAAAATAAAATCAAACTCAAATCAATCTAGCATAAATATATGAGAATCAGAATATTAATTAGCTAGAGGATGAGTTTAGAAAAACTTCTCCAAAACAAAGAGAGCTAGAGATTTGAGGATGAGCTCCTCAAAAATGAAATTGAGATTTTTTTCTTTGTGAAACTCTTTTCATATAAACAAACACACTTAAACTTCTCAAAAACATGCAACAAAACTGCCCAAAAAATTCTTGTAAAAAATTTTCTTAAAAACTAAGTCTTGTGGACTATTTATAACCTCTCAAACAAAACAAATCAGAAACTAACCGTTACAGAAAAATGCATGACCAGTCGACTGGTTGAATATATTGGTCGACTAATAAACTAGATATTACTGTAAAGAAAACTAACAGCCATGACTCGGTCGACTGAAAACCAAGATCAATCGATTGAAAGCACTATTCGGTCGACTGCTCTATTGGTCGGTCGACTGATCGATTGACAAAACTAATACTGTAAAAACTGCTACTGGAAAGTCGACTAAAAAGTTTCATCAGTTGACTGAAAAGATTGTTCGGTCAACCGATACAAGCATACATTGATTGAAAAACTAATACATAGATTCTTGAATTTTGCTAAAAAGTTGATTTTCTAAATTTGATTTAAAATAATAAATCAACTCTAAAAATAGTAAAACTTGGAAAAATGTTTATACGTATGAAAATAAATATGTTGGAAGAGAAATTTCTAAAATAGCATTTCTCATTTCTAAAAACTCACTGTTTTGCAAAATGGTCAAAAATACGAGTTTGTTACATACTTGATTTTAATAAAATTTCTTCAAATAAGTTTTGAGATACTTTTAAATAGGTTAATAGATTTTAGAAAAGATGTAAAACAATATCATTAAGACAATAATTCAAAAACACATTATATTCCCAAGTACGATAAACATGAAACAATGTGTATGTGTATGATTTGAGCTCTAAGTATAAACACATGAAGTAAAAGCCTAAACTACTATACCAAAGCTTGATTTGTATGAAGTTCGATCTTGGACGATCCTCAACTTGGTAGTAGAGATGCATCACGATATTAAATCTTTGACTTGAATTTAGACGTCTTCATTCCAATTTCCTTCTAACACCCAATGAATATCATCGGGTAACTCAATTCCATCCAACCTTTAACCTTGATGCATATTAGAGGAAAACACAAATACTAAAAAACAAGTTTAGGAATTATTTATTAATCATCAAAAAACCAGATTAGACAATATGCGCATAAACATGAGACCTAACAAATAAATCTCAACCCAATTGGGCTTAGGCCATTAAGCATGAAAATGCTCCTTAGGCTTAATTACTCGATCAAGTTAGGCTTATAAGATAGAACCACCTTGAGTTTCAAGAGAGTTATTATTGGTCCCTATTTTCACACTCTTCTTTTGCAAAGTTAGTTTTTTCTAATAATGTAAGACCCCGTTGATTTTGGCAACTTTCAAGTGTGAATATGAGTGAACAAAGATAATTAATATATATTATAAATATCTTTGTGGCATGGTCATGCATGGAAAATGATATTTGAGCTTATGAGCATGTGTATATGCCTCAGGTATGAGGATGATTTGCAAGTTTGCAAATCGTGTGCAAAAGAATCGTAGTATGCAGATTTTTGTTCATGAGTCGACTCATAACATGTCATGAGTCGACTGAACAGGTTGAGTCGACTTGCGCCTGTTATAAGTCGACTCATGAAATCGAGTCCTGTTTCAATTTTTCTTCTGCTGAGTCGACTCATAAAAATTTTGAGTCGACCCATGACCATGAGTCGACCCATCATAAGTCATGAGTCGACTCATCGGGTTTTTCTGGCCTTTTTCAGTTCGGGTTTGTGGGTTTCGGGTCGGGTTTTTTTGGCTCTTATATATTGTTTTACACCCGAAATCACCCATTTTCTGAAGAGAACTCCTCAGAAACCCTAGCCTCTCCCCTCTCTCTCAAACCCTAGGTGTTCTTGGTGATCTTGGGGGCTTTTCAAGGGGGATTTCAGCGTTTCTTTTGGGATTTCAGCAAAGAGGATAGTCTTCCACCACATCTAAGGCGAGTGACATCTCGCCAAACTCCTCTCCCTTGTTTTTTATGTTTTCATAAATGTTTTTCACGAATTTTGTTGAGCCTAAGATGTATTTTCGATTATAAAATGATGTTCTTATTAGTGAAAAGTTCAAGATCACACGTTTCAGATTTTTAAAACTTCCACCAACATGTTTTGATGAAAACCCAGATCTGAAATTTTGTTTAAAGAATAAAAACATGAGTTTTTATATTAATTTGATGTTGTCCTTCATGTTTAGGGATTTAAATGTTAGTGTTAACACACAAGAATTTGTTTCATGTGCAGTATATGTTTTCTCACTGTGTAATAGTCTAAAAATGAAGGCTAGATGTATGTATACTTGAAAAGAATGAGATGTGGAACGAGTAGAACAAGTTCAGTTCATAAAAATGCAGATTTCAGCTCATGAGTCGACTGACGACTTATCATGAGTCGACTCATCATGTTGAGTCGACTCATGACTAATCATGAGTCGACTCACAAAGTCGTTCCTGTTGTCTTTTATCTTCTGCTGAGTCGACTCGTCAGTGTACGAGTCGACCCACGAGGCATGAGTCGACTCATAAGAGTGCATGAGTCGACCCATCCGAGATTTTTCCTGTTTTCTTCGTGTTTCTGTTTAATCGCATGTTGTATACACTCATATAGATTGAACTCATATGTGATACATGTGAGATGACTTTATCCTGATACAAAGTTTAGAATTGTATAGCAAGGCGTATAAGAGTTGATTTGGACACTCTATTACTAATGGTAACTTCATAGTTGACTAAAGTCCTCGTGTTGGACTATAAGCGACTAAAGTCCTCGTGTTGGACTATAAGCGACTAAAGTCCTCGTGTTGGACTATAAGCGATGAAAGTCCTCGTGTTGGACTATAAGCGACTAAAGACCCCGTGTTGGGCAATTTTTGCTAAACCTTGAGCATAATATACATTTGGGTATTTGAGTATGACATTTTTTTTATGTAGTTGGACTTGATAGTGGCATGAGCTGTGCATAACACTTATTTCAACTACGAGATTTTGACATAGATATGCTTATTGTTAGAAATGGGATTGTTATCTCTTCTTTATTGTTCATGTATTAGACTCCGGGCTTGGTGTTTAGGGATCTACAATTTGAGATACAAGGTATATACATGAGGGTTTCCTTGTTTGGATTATTTCGCTCGACGTACCTATGCTCGTGTTGTATTTCCCTAAGTATTAAGACCCATATCTGTTTGTATAATGATTTAATGCTATTGTACATTATTGTATTTTCTTATACAACGAGCCCTATCCCTTGGGGTTGGTTGTGATGTTGCTCGCTAGCGCTTTGACGCTCGTTGTCCCTCCCCCTTTCAGGTCACGAGCCAGGAGCACGGAGAGTCGCAGGTTGATAGCGGACTACTTTAGTGTTCAGCTTTATTTTTTTATCTATGTATTACTTTTCTTTGGGCTCCACTGTAGTTGTTGTCAGACATTTGAGAGTTTATTCTAGAGTTGTAAAGGCTGTGTTGCCTTAATTTCCTTTACTCAGACTTACTGTATTTTGAGACTTGTAAGAACTCCAGTTTATTTCATTTCAGACTTTGACTATGTACTACAGTTTATTTCGTTGATGAGATATATTGTGTTCTATCATTTCATCCAGTATTGTTGATTCACTTTTCACTTGCTTTGTACCTACACCTGTTGTTGACTCCACTAGAGAGATAGTGATTGTGATGGTGAAACGTGTTACTGCACGGTGTGGTGCATGGTAGGTTTGACATCCATGGTTTCACCTCGGACTGCAGCCGTGTGTGAACCCAGGGGCGTCACAGTTGGTATCAGAGCTCTAGTTCCAGAATTCCTAGGATCATCCTGTGTCGAGTTGTGGAGCTAGGATAGAGTTTCCTAGGATTCATGTATAGAGTCCGAGAGGATTTCCTAGTATGAGTGAGGACGATATATGCGTATATCTCAAAATTGAGAATATTTTTTTATGGCAACTATTTTGCATAAATTCAAAGTATTAGTGTGAATACTATATGTTGTGAAAAATTGTATTATGATACGCTATTTATAAAAGTCTAGTTTGACTTATGGACTTTTATTTTTCTTACCATCAGGAGAGAGAGATGGCAGGACGAGGTAGACCCCGTACCAGGGGAGCTAGCCAGGCAGACTCACAGCAGACTCCTCCTGATCAGCAGCCAGCTCAGTCCGAGCCCCAGCAGGTTCCACCCGAGCTGCAGCAGGCTCCTCAGTATCTAGTGGACCTCATGGCCCCTCTTATTGTTCGGATGACAGCTATCGAGGAGATGGTGACGACTCACATTGCACCACGGACACCACCACCACCAGTAGCTCAGCAGCAGGGGATACCTGCCATTCCTGTTGGAGAGAGACCCCCAGAGGTCACGCCTACAGTTCTTCCTCCAGCAGCACCTGTTAGAGCCACAGAGCAGGAAGCTTGGCTCTGCATGGTAGAGAGATATCAGAAGATGAGGGCACCAGAGTTTCAGGGGTCACCAGACCCTCTTGCAGCCCACAAGTGGAAAGAGGATGTGAGCAGTATCCTCGATATACTCAGTGTGAACCCGGTGCAGAAGCAGAGATTGGCATCGTATAGCCTGAAGGGAGATGCCGGGAGGTGGTACCGGCTACAGTTTACCCCAGAGCAGAGGATGACCCTCACATGGGAGGACTTCATTTACTTCTTTGACGGACAGTATGTCTCTTCCTCAGCACGGACTGGGAAGGAGCTCGAGTTATCCCGGTTGACTCAGGGAGACATGACCGTGGCAGAGTTTGAGAGCAGGTTCATGGAGCTATTGCATTTCACGGGCATGTGGCAGACCGGAGAGCATCAGGCTCAGATGTTTTTGGCTGGGCTCCGCCCAAATCTTCAACGATACCTCGTTTCGAGGAGATTCTATTCAGTTAGGGAGGTAGCTGAGGCTACCACTTCCCAGGAGATCGAGACCTCTATGTTCCAGAAGGACAAGGAGGGGAAGACCAAGACAGGGCAGAGTAGTGATAAGGGCAAGAACAAGAGAGGCTTCTCTGGAAACCAGCAGCAGTATCAGGGTCCTCATAAGAAGGGACCCCAGCAGGATCAGCGAGCGCATCAGCAGCGCAAGTTCCAGGGTTCTTGTTTCAACTGCCACAAATTCGGGCACAAGGCTTCAGAGTGTCGTAGTGCACCAGCAGGCGCTCAGCAGGGCAAGGGCCCGAACCAGCCGCAACAACGACAGCAGGGCAGAGGACAGGGTCAGCCGAACAGACTTGAGGCACCGCCAGCGATGCAGAGGGCAGAGGGGCAGGTTCGAGCAGTCCAGGAGGCTCCCCAGGGGCAGATTGTTCCATACTCCCCAGCATTAGCAGTAGAGTAGACTCCAGCTCCAGGCAGAGTTTATGCAGTGGTTCCCCGTGATCACGGTGCTAGCGGAGCAGTTGTGGAGGGTACGTTCCTTGTGAATTCCTTTCCCGCCCGTATTCTATTTGATTCGGGAGCTTCGCATTCTTTCATCTCGCATGCATTCATGGCTAGACTCCAGCTTGTAGCTCAGCCACTAGACACCCCTTTGTCAGTTTCCACCCCTTTAGGTGAGGTATCGCTTCTGGAGAGCGTGTGTAGGAGGTGTACCGTCAGTTTAGACGAGTCGGAGTTCATAGTTGATCTGATAGTATTGCATATGTCCGAGTTTGATGTCATTCTTGGTATGGATTGGTTGTCATCCTACCATATCAGTATTGACTGCTTTGCGAAGACAGTCAAGTTGCGGGCGTCCGATGGGTCCGAGATGATTGTAGCCACCTCTCAGGGCAATCGATTTGCGGAGTCGTTTCTGGTGTACATCGAGGAGGTGCTGCGACGGGATCAGGGAGCTGAGTTATTGGAGACTAGAGTTGTCTCAGATTTTCAGGATGTTTTTCAGGACATACCTGGGTTACCTCCTGTGAGAGAGGTTGAGTTTTGTATTGAGTTGCAGCCAGGCACAGCCCCTATATCCCACGCACCCTATCGCATGGCACCAGCTGAGATGAGAGAGCTGCAGACCTAGTTGGACGAGTTGTTAGCTCAGGGTTTTATTCGTCGGAGTCATTCTCCGTGGGGCGCACCGGTCCTCTTCGTGAAGAAGAAGGACGGTAGTATGAGATTATGCATAGATTATAGAGAGTTGAACAAGGTCACAATCCGGAATAGGTACCCACTACCTAGGATTGATGACTTGTTTGACCAGCTGCAGGGAGCGCAGTATTTCTCGAAGATTGATCTTCGTTCTGGTTATCATCAGTTGCGGGTTCGGGAGATGGATATTCCCAAGACCGCTTTTCTTACTCGATATGGATCCTTCGAGTTCTTGGTCATGCCATTCGGATTGACCAATGCATCCGCAGTATTCATGGATTTGATGAACCGGGTTTTCCGTCCCTTTTTAGATCAGTTTGTGATCGTCTTTATCGACGATATTCTTATCTACTCGAGATCGGAGGCAGAGCACGAGGAGCATCTACGGATAGCGTTGAGGACCCTCCAGGAGCATCAGCTGTATGCTAAGTTCAGCAAGTGCGAATTTTGGCTTTCAGAAGTCAGATTTCTTGGCCACGTCATCAGCAGAGAGGGCATAGCAGTGGACCCGGCTAAGGTCACGGCAGTTCTTGATTGGGAGCCACCGAAGATGGTGACAGAGATTCGCAGCTTTCTGGGTTTAGCTGGATATTACAGGAAGTTCATTCAGGACTTCTCAAAGATTGCGACGCCGATTACACACCTTACGAAGAAGGGTGTACAGTTCATATGGAGCACGGAGTGCCAGAAGGCCTTTGATCTTTTGAAGGCTAAGTTGACTTCAGCGCCGGTTCTGATTATTCCGAGCAGCGACAGGACATTCGTGATGTACACGGATGCATCATTGGCAGGCCTAGGAGGCGTATTGATGCAGACCCAGAGGGTGATAGCCTATATCTCACGGCAGTTGAGGGTGCATAAGCGAAACTATCCCACTCATGACTTGGAGTTAGCAGCAGTGGTGTTTGCACTAAAGTCATGGAGGCACTATTTATATGGAGTGCAGTTCGAGCTATTCACAGACCATCAGAGTCTGAAGTACCTCTTTTCTCAGAAGGAACTCAATCAGAGGCAGAGGAGGTGGATTGAGTTTATCAAGGACTATGAATTCGCGATTCAGTATCATCCAGGGAAGGCGAATGTCGTAGCAGATGCTTTGAGTAGGAAGCGTCGACATCGGATTGCGGCTTTGAGGTGTTCATTGCATAGGGATCTTATCACTCTTAGCCAGTTTGATTTTCGACCCGAGGTTGGAGGAACCAGTGCGTTTTTGGGAGCTATGTCAGTGCAGCCATCTTGGAGTGACAGGGTTGTCAGAGCACAGTTGGAGGACTCTTGGATTCAAACCCGTAAGGGGGAGATCTCCAAAGAGCCTAAGGCTGATTGGACCGTTGGAGCAGATGGAGGCCTACGGATGAAGGGTAGGTTGGTCATGCCAGCTAATTCAGAGCTGAAGAGGGAGTTGTTTGATGAGGCACATCGTACTCGGTACACAGTACATCCAGGGACTACCAAGATGTACAAGGACCTGAAGAGACGTTTCTGGTGGAGTGGTATGCAGAGAGAGATTGCAGATTTTGTGGCTAGATGTTTTACCTGTCAGCAGGTGAAGGCAGAGCATCAGAGACCCGCAGGGACCCTTCAGCCTTTGCCTATTCCGGAGTGGAAGTGGGCAGATATTTCCATGGATTTTATCGTGGGGTTGCCGAAGTCGAAGAAGGGGAATGATTCAGTTTGGGTGATAGTAGACCGGTTGACGAAGTCAGCACATTTTATTCCAGTAAGGACCACCTATACAGCCGAGACCTATGCGAGGATCTTCATTCGGGAGATAGTTCGACTTCACGGAGTACCAGACACGATTGTGTCGGATCGAGGATCAGTTTTTACTTCACACTTTTGGAGGAGTTTCCAGGACTCATTTGGCAGCAAGCTATCTTATAGCAGTGTATTCCACCCACAAACGGATGGTCAGACAGAGAGGGTGAATCAGGTGTTGGAGGACATGTTGCGGGCATGTGTCATTGACTTCCAAGGCAGTTAGGAGGATCATATTCCACTGGTAGAGTTCGCTTATAACAATAGTTATCAAGCGACGATCGGTATGGCCCCGTATGAAGCATTATATGGGAGACCTTGTAGATCACCGATATGTTGGGCCGAGCCGGAGGACAGTTTGATACTTGGGCCAGAGTTAGTAAGGCAGACTACTGAGAAGGTAGCCTTGATCAGGGAGTGGATTCTAGCCGCTCAGAGTCGGCAGAAGAGCTATGCAGATAAGAGACGAAGACCCCTCGAGTTTCAGATTGGGGATTTGGTTATGCTGAAGGTATCGCCTATGAAAGGTGTACAGCGATTCGGGAGGCGAGGGAAGCTTGCACCGAGGTATATTGGGCCATTTCAGATTTTGGAGCGCATTGGAGCTGTGTCATACAGACTAGATCTTCCAGCTTCTATGTCTAGTATACACAATGTATTCCACATTTCTATGCTCAAGAAGCACTTGCATGGCGAGGAGCAGCAGCGAGTGTTGGATGCACCGGAGATTGAGCTTCAGGATGATTTGACTACTATAGAGATCCCGGTATCTATTCTTGCTAGAGAAGACAAGAGACTCAGAAACAAGGTGATTCCATTGGTGAAAGTTCGGTGGAACCGAAGTGGAGTGGAGGAAGCTTCTTGGGAGCGCGAGGAGGACATACGACGTGACTACCCACACTTATTTGAACAGGTAAATTAACTAAAATATTTATGACGTGAATTCCTACTTGTATATTTATATAAATACCTTGACACCTATACTTAACGCTAGAATGATGGTATTTTTATCTAATTCCTAATCTTGCGGAACACATGGTATATGCATGGGGGGTTCCTTGTTTGGATTTTTCGCCCGACGTACTAGTTCCGTTAGGTTAGGGGTCGAATAAGAATATTACCATTGTAGATCGTTAAGTGTAAATGTCACTATATGCTTATTTTAGTGATGGATGTGTGTGAATGAGTATGTGTGCGGGTTGTATTAGACCCTTGTTGTGCTCTTCAAGCATTTTTGCGAGTTAGATATGATTCCTGAATTTCGAGGACGAAATTCTTTTAAGGGGGGAAGAATGTAAGACCCCGTTGATTTTGGAAACTTTCAAGTGTGAATATGAGTGAACAAAGATAATTAATATATATTATAAATATCTTTGTGGCATGGTCATGCATGGAAAATGATATTTGAGCTTATGAGCATGTGTATATGCCTCAGGTATGAGGATGATTTGCAAGTTTGCAAATCGTGTGCAAAAGAATCATAGTATGCAGATTTTTGTTCATGAGTCGACTCATAACATGTCATGAG